>LGRX02033184.1:0-94074 GCA_001247695.2 Cymbomonas tetramitiformis | reverse complement strand
GAAGACCACTACCGAAGGCACCGATGGACCTCCGGAACGCCTGACGATGCACATCAGAAGCCAGGATCCGTGTATGCGCCGGAGTACAGTAATGGAGGACCGACACCTGCAACCGACATGTGGGCGATTGCCCCGATCCTCGTGCGCATCTTGATTCGAGATTCACGTGACGCCCTTAAGAGAGTTAATGATGATGCCACCAGCGCGACGGTGCATGACATCCTGGGGAAGCGGTCAAGCAATACCTATGTCAGCCGTGCAATCTGGAACCCAGTTATGGACTGCGTGCACCGCGAGCCCGCGAAACGGCCATCCGCCGCTAGCCTTGCCCGTCTTTTTGTGGCCTCCGAGGCGGCTACCGATGGCAAGTTAGTGATGTCTGGGAAACCAATAAGCGCCATTGGATGCTAACCTAGGAGGTAGGTTCGTCGCCGATGTCCTCGTATAGGGTATTGGATGATGTTCATATGTTCCCGCCTGATGCCTGCATTGCGGCTGCAAAGCTGCCTTCCTGGCATGCGATAAATCACAGCGATCCAGCCAGTTGGATGGAGATGGTTGGTTTTTTAACTTCTGAAAACCGACGTACCATGCCTTTTGCTGCAGGTAACATCCACACCTCGTCACGCGTATTGCAGCCAGGTTGGCTTGGAGCGGTGGTCTCTATTGAAAATCTGGACGCTTGAGCAACGCCGTCTTGCTGGGGGGTTATGGCCTGAGAGCTCGGCGGACTCCTTTGCGTTGCACGCGCAAAGCTTGCTGCTGGACGTCTTTGGTGATCAACATCTTCATCACGCTATATTCGTGAAGACCGGGGAGTGTCCGCTGACCCCCTCCGCCAACTTTTTCGAGTTTGCAGGGTGGCCGCGGAGCGGCTGGTCTGTGCTCCAATTGGGACATCCCTACGGCCTACGGGGCCTGCTGCGACTTCGTGTATATGCCACGCCCCTCGACGGCAGCGGTTGCCATGGTTGGTGGGGGGAGGTTGTGCTTGTTCACGGTCCGTGGGGTCACCCTCGGTTACACTTCACCAACGTCTTCCAATCGTTTTTGGGACGCAGCTTCACCGAGAGCTTACAGATGCCCCCTCCATTTCAGAAGACTCCCCTCTCCTTCCTGTCAGCCGTCTCTTGACCTACGCGGAGCTTGGCGTTCAAGTGGATGCAGTGAACGCCAAGTGTGCGGCGTTCTCAGCTTGGCGTGCCACCGCACTTCGGATTGGCCGATGCTCATTGTGCAAGACCAGGCGGCCTCGTGGAACCAGGAGGCGGTGCCCATGCCGGCAAGTACGCTATTGCGACATAGTCTGTCAGCGTGCGCATTGGAGAGCGCCGTTTGGGCATAGGATGGAGTGCACGGCCCGCAAACCGCCGGCACCATGGAGGTGGACCATTGAGGATCATCTAGCTTTTATGACAACATGGAATAGTGATAGTGTTAATAACGAGGCAACAGCTCATTGGCAACAGCTAATAACACTCTTGAATAGTGAGGGAGAACAAGATATGTAATACAATTTCTATACACTTTTTATGTGTAAAGCCAAAATGAGCTTCTTTGGGAATTGGTGTATTGTTTGTACTCGCGAAATACGGTGCAGTGCTTTGATCGTGATGCTTTCCGTGATCGATACTTGTATTGCAACGCACCTGTCCTGCCTGTTGGTCACGGATGCCTGCACTGCGCACGTGAACACCGTGAACCTCCCTGGTCATGACTGCTTGCGTGTTTTTGTAGGGGCGCTGTCTCCGAACATGGCATATTGTACGCGTCCCTGGCGATGGCAAGTGTTTCATTTGGTCTCTGGCTGCGGCAACTAGCGGCAAGTACCGTGCGCAGGCCTTGCAGGGAACAGTGGCCAAGATGGCCAACTCTGTGGGTTGGTGTTCAACCCAGGCGGGCATTACTCCTCAACAAAAATTATTTGTGTGACGAACACCGGTGTCACTGGGGTTATTTGGTGAACTACACCCTGACGGTTTATGCGGCACGAGTTCACAGCACGGTTCTAGTGTTGAGACTTTCGCGCGGCGGGACTCATGTAGACCTATTTAGGCGAAGGGGTAGTCCGTGCTGCCTGTATAGGCTTGACGATTTGCAAGGGTACGGCATTGTCGTTGAGTGGATTCCGCCCGTGCCCGCCGGTACATTTGTAGACCTCACGTGAGCGCGCACCACTTGTCCGTTAATTGCTCCAATTATTAACGGTACATTATGGAGGCACCTAAAACTTCCAGATGAGTAATACTTTTGGCATTAAAGTGTATTGAAAATCGATTGTGCGGTGTTTTAGGTTGCAGGCACGTTAACCGGTCTGGGTCACGAACCGCTGCGATCCGCGTGTGCGAATGCGTACATGACGCTTGACTCTTGGGTGGACATGACTGAATTTTTGCGGTACCGATGTCGGGCGTTCTGCTATATATGTCCGCCGCATGCGTCAAAATGTGGAGGGAGCCGAATCGTACTCCTTTGAGTTCAAGTTTCACGGGCATTGCCTGTACGGCCCGGATGCATCATGGGGCTCGCTGTTGGAGGGTGCACGTCCCCAAGGGAATGCAGAGATGTTTCTCCTGCATGTGCCGGAAACTGCACAAAGGCAATGGGAGCCCGAAAGCGATGCATGTGCGATGTTCGGTTCGCTAAAGTGCCCGGAACTGCGCTATGATCCACGACCGTTTTCTTCGCGTGCCCTTTTCTTGGCGCTGGTGGTTACCGCCGTGCGAACCATGTTCCACCGTGTCGTCCAATGGCGGGTGGAGTCGCTCCAATCAGGCAATGTTGTCGTGGAAGGTCAGTTGCGTCGCGGATGGTGGAGGAAAAGCTGGGTGACCACTGGCCGGCCGGGCGAGACGTGGATGGCGTTCGTGTATGTGCAAGACAAGTATGCCGCGACAGGGGAGCCTGCGCGTGGAGATATCATGGTGGAGGCATGGTGTCCTGAGAATCCCATCGAACCTCTCATAAAATGCACTGGATACAATGTATCACAGTTCGCGCCGGAGTGCATATTTCGGCAGATGCGTACCACTAAAAAAATTCCCAAATACGGCAGCCCTGACTATGCCAATCGTGTGGTATGCATACGTGCAGCGGAAGGTATCTACGCTTCATCTTTTCAAAACCGCGGGCAAAGCGAATCCACCAGTTTTCCGCGCCAGTGCTCACACGGCCACGAGTGTTGGAGAACAATAATCTACATCCATGCGCACTTTGCGGAATACTGTCAACCGATTCCCCCGAGATCCCTGCCGAAGAGACAAGAGCCTTGTTCCGTATGTCGCCGTGTCCTGATTGGGAAAGGCGTCCGTCAATGCAGAGGGTGCCTTTCGCGTGTGTACTGTTCACCTGAGTGTCAGCGCGGAGACTGGCAGCGGACACACCGACACGAATGCAAGGCCATCGCTGTGTCGGAATGGAGGAATATGGCGGGGCTATGGGAATATGGCGGTTATGTGTTCAAGACTTTGAGCGTACGCTGCGCTGCCCGTATGATCACGCGGGGGTATATTGGGCCGTTTTTTGCATCGGATACCCGAGCTTCGCGACCTCGTGTCAGCAGTGGGACAATGTGAACTGTGAACCCCGATAGTGGCTGAGATAGTGGTGGTCTGCGGTGATCTCATCTAAGCGGTGTACCAATGCCCAAAATAAGCAGTCTGCATGGATAGTAGCGAGTGCGCTAGGGAAGGGCGTGGCGCAGCCCCCTAGATGTAAGCAACTTTTGAAATAAATTTTAGAACGTCTTGTTGAATGAGCGTATGTCGTCTCTCAGGTGGTGCTATGCGCGTACAGGGCACACTGAATATGTATGGTGCGGACAGCTCCTCTGACACGCGACCATAATAAGGGGGTGTGGCCGGTAGGATGTATGAGGCTGTTTCGGGTCGGTGCGGTGGACCGTGGGCGCATGTGGGTTGGGCACACGGAATGTATATGGTGCGGTGCGAGGACAACTATTCTGACACGCGACCATAATAAGGGGGTGTGGCCGGTCGGTAGGATGTATGTGGCTGTTTCGGTTCGGTGCGGTGGACCGTGGACGCATGTGGGTTGGGCACACCGAATATGTATGGTGCGGTGTGAGGACAGCTCCTCTGACACGCGACCATAATAAGGGGGTGTGGCCGGTAGGATGTATGTGTTTGTTTTGGGTCGGTGCGGCAGACCGTGGGCGCATGTGGGTTGGGCAAATCGAATATATATGGTGCGGTGTGAGGACAGCTCCTCTGACACGCGACCATAAGAAGGGGGTGTGGCCGGTGTGAATTATGTGGTTGTTTCTGGTTGGTGCGGTTGACCGTGGGCGCATGTGGGTAGGGCACACGGAATATCTATGGTGCGGTGTGAGGACAGCTCCTCTGACACGCGACCGTTTGGGGTGTTACCAGGAGATTGGGTTGTCCACATTGTCATTGGGCACAACAGACTTCAATTCACCAGTGAAGCTCCCCAACGGCTGGACCGCGTGCTTGACAACAGCCGCTGTTCGCAAGGCAAACAAGGAGCGGTTTGGGAAGTGCTCGGTGTCAGCACACCAGTGTCTTTGTATGAATTGTGGTAAACAAGGGGCGAAGCGGTGTGGTGGCTGTCACCAAGCAGTGTATTGTTCCCATGGTTGTGCGCAAATGCACTGGAAGTCGTGCCATCGACAGGAATGTAGTAGAGTAAAGCTGAAGAAGTAGGCAAACCGAGCGAACCGTAATCATTGATCAAGACCAATGTGAATAAAAGTTGAATATGTACATGTGAATAATATGTTGTTATAATGAATACGAGTATTGTCCATAATGAATAAGTGTATTGCAACCTATGCCCATGTTCGGTGCGGTGTGAGGACAGCTCCTCTAATACGCGACCTTACAGTACAGGGGGGTTGTGTGGGCCAGGGGGGGCAGGAGTACGGGGACAAGCCATGGCTAAGATTGTTCCCAGGAGCGGACGCCCATTCCGTGCACACCCAAAAGTATCCGGCGAACGTAGACGTCCTGTTGGATTACCACATCAGTGCGGGATGTTCGGCAGATGACGACCAGTTGAATGCCATCAAGGAGTTCCGAGGAGGAGCGGCGCTCGCCGGCTACACGGCCCAGTTGGCAGACATAGAGGTCATCCTGAAATGGATAGATTGGATCAGCAAGGAGCTGTGTAGATTGTTGCGGTTACTTGAGGAATACAGCAGCGAGAAAGAGACGCTAGGTAATGCGCAGCGCGCATTACCTCCTGACGAGCCCCTCCCTAGGGGGAGTAACCGGCAATTAATTGAAACGGGCTTGACTATTACCGAGCTCCGGAAAAAGCTGCACGGTAACATTACGATCAACACCAAAAGTTGGAAGCTTGCACGCGAAGCTTTCGGCGAGCCCCCCTGACCCCGGAGTTCATGAGGATGGGGGTGGAGGACCTCCAAGATTTCTGTGTTCGGCTTCGTGCCTGGTGGGATTTGGCCGTTAGCACCCAGGAACTGGTTCGTCATGAATATGAGGAGACGCTGAATCCGAGTTCGAAAAGTCTACTACCGTTCTTCGAGGTGGGTGGACTGTTTTCGAGTGCGGTGGCGAAGTATAAAACCCCACCGTTGATATCCCCGCACGGCCGGGCGCAGGTCCGTTGCCTATGGGAGGCTGGTGACGCGCATGGCGGCCAACCGCAGCGAGTGTTTCGTAGAGTGTGGTGGTACATGCGAGATGAGATGGTGCGGCGGGGAGACTGTATCTATCGCCATTTGGGGGAGAGGACGCCGGACACAAAAGTATTCCTGCCGGCGCCTGCTGTACTCGGTCGTTGCGTTGACAGCCCCATTCAGGTCAAGCACACGGACGTTCATGCGCATTCCATGGAGGAACTGCTTGGGCTGGATCGGGTGTATGGTGAGCCTGGAATCCGTACCTACTCCGCCCTGATGTGCCTGGATGAGCAGGGTTACACTGAGGTCTTGCCTGAAACGGTTGAGACGAAGTACTGGCCGGAGAACGAGGATGGTGTCCTGCAGCTGCCCGCGGCTTTCCAGGGCTTCCCCACCGCCTCCCCTTTCCAGCAGGCGCGCGTGGGAGGAGGGCCCGGTTGGATGACCGTGTGGCCGGCCACGCTCACCGCACACCAGGGAAAGTGCCCTGGTCAGGCCGTGCCTGGGCTGGAAGGATTATTCAGGCAGAGGTCCCTGTCCCTTTGCGTGTACCATGCGTTCTCGTACCTGGAGAAGGGTGTCATCGACCTGGACAACGCGGTGCACATCGCCTCACACGGGTTCACGGAGATGTACGGCATGCCTATACGAATGGTGTGCATAGCATGCGGTGATGCCATCCAGTTCAAGGGCGGGTACGATCTCCTGCCAAGGGTGCACGCCTGTAAGGCTTGCATACACCCCCTTCACGAGGGTACAGATCTGACGCAAGGGGGGCACGTGATGTGCGGCAAGTGCTTTGACTTCCGGAATGAGAGGGGAATAAGGCCACCGCTAATGGTCCACGAGAGGCACCGGGGATATGCCGCCACGTTGCAGGACTTTCAGGCGCTGGAACCGGCGGAGGCACGTGCGCGCGCGGTTGTCAACTTTGCAGACGTGGCCATGGGTGCGCGCCAGATTCTGCTCGCCTTCGGTCCGAGTGCCGACCTCTCACCGGAAGAGCGCGCCTCCCTCGGGGATGTGAAATGGAACCTGCCTCCGGCAGAGGCACCAAGCGCGGAGCAATGCGCGGGACCCCCCCTGCAGTATGGGGAGGGGACGGTTGTTGTGCAAGCGTCAACGGTGCAGGGGTTCCATGAACACCCGCTCTTCCAGAAGATGCAAGTGTCTTGCCCCACGATGCAGTCAGTGATCAAGGCGCTTTGCGTGTCTGTACATCGAACTGCAGCCAAACCCAGCATGGTGGCGACGGATGAAGGAGCAGCAGCTCCGGCTGCTGCTCGCGCTGACGAGCATGCGGTGCTGCTTGGCCACACACCCGCTGTTGGCGGTGGTGAGCAGCCTAAGAAGCCGCCCAAGAAGCCATATTCACGCAACCGGTCTCCAGCTGCCCAGCTCCGGCGGCAGGCGGATAGAAAGCGGAAGGCGGCGGTGCGAAGACGGCTGACGACACCCGTCAGGCAGCCAATGTTCGACGCCAACGGTTACCTAACCAGTGAACTCTTACACCAGCTTAGCTTTCCCGGCATGGAATTGGCGAAGCTTGTGGCTTCCGTCATCACCCACAACTGGAATTGTTCACGGCCCACGTTCGCGTGTCGGTGCAGTTGCCACCTGTCCCCAAAGGATACCCCTGGCTGGCATCGGAACGTGGCCTCATTGCAGGCAGTCCCACCTTGCCTTGGGCTGGCTGCGCGTAACACTAAGGCGAGGAGTGCACCTATGCCTGCCACTACAGCACCTCCCACCGTGCCATCGCACGTGGCAACTTCCGGCAGGAAAACATGTCGCCCTAGGAAGACGCTGGCAGCCATGGAATGCGGATTGGAGGGCCAACCGGCGACCAGTGCTGCTGCACCAATGGCTGCTCCCGCGGCCACACCGGCCCCGGAAGCACGCGTCGTCGGGGCAGCTCCGCCCTGCCCCCAAGGCCTGACGGAGGGCACCTTGGTGTATGGCAATGATGGACGGGTGCACCATGTACGGACTGCGGACATGCGATTGATGCTAGATTTTGCGTGTGACGCACCAGGCGAGGAAGGTCGACTGATTTTGGACACGGAGGTCAAGCAACTTCCGACCGACGGCCCGCACGTGATCGCTGAGCCGGGTGTTCTGGACGCCAGAATGCAGCTAACCCATGTACAACCAGCGCAACAGCAGGGCTTTGCAACCGACGACGCCCTCAAGGAATACCTGGCATCCGCTGGGCTAACGTTAAGGGATGTCCCGTTTGACGGTGATTGCTGGCTTTCCGTGGTTGCTCCGTACATCACAGGTGCGGATGGACGACCCTATCACCAAGTGCAATGGAACGGCGTGAAGTTCTGGACACGCAAGCTGCGGGAGGCTTTAGTTGAGTATATTAACACAAACCCCACCTGGAGCGATGGATCTGGCCGCCGCCCGGAGTGGCTGAACGATCCCGAATTCATCAGTGATCTGCATGAAGGGAAGGCGCACAGTGACGAGCATTCGTTCCTGGTCCTGGCGAGCATGGCCAAACGGGTTCTGCAGGTGTACCGGATATTCCCCACTCAAGAGGAAGTGTTGCGCCGGAAGTGGCCACAAGGCGTCAATCACAACAATCTCGTCATGCCCGACATTGACAACGCGATATACGGCCAATATGCGCCCTTCAGTATGCAGTACTTCTGCCCGCCCCCGGAAGAACCACTGACGAGCACCGAACCCATCCGGATCCTGCACATGCTGGAGGTTCCGTTATACGACCCCAAGCTTCCGGAAGATGACCAGACATGGGTAACTTACCCTGGCCACTTCATGCGGATCCTCACGGAGGAAGCGGCGGTAAAGGAAAAAGCTGAAATGGAGAGATTGAGCAAGGGAAAACGCGTGACGACGTCCGATGGTGCGCCAGGGAAGAAATCGAAGAAGCCGTCCAAGACTAACTAATCAGGTACTGCTTTGGATCTCATCAACAATCGCTTTCTGCAATCGACATCTGCGTGATGGATTACAGCCGGTGGGTTAGGAGTGGCGTGCGCGTGTCCTTGTATACAAAACCTTACAAATCCTAATATACTGGTTGTTGTCATGTGCAGGCAAGAGGCGCTGCTGTTCAGAGTTGGAGTCGAGCAGCTCCCATCGCAGCGGTAGAGTGATGTTGCAAAGCAGCGTGGCAAACTCATCTAAGCAGTAGAGCAATGTCAGAAATAAGCAGTCTGCATCGATAGTAGCGAGTTGGAGTCGAGCAGCTCCCATCGCAGCGGTAGAGTGATGTTGCAAAGCAGCGTGGCAAACTCATCTAAGCAGTAGAGCAATGTCAGAAATAAGCAGTCTGCATCGATAGGAGCGAGTGCGCTAGGGAAGGGCGTGGCGCAGCCCCCTAGATGTAAACTATACGTAAATGTAAATAAACAAGTATTGCGTTCCTTTGTAACCGCCTTTCCGCCTCGAGTGGCGGACCACCTGTTTGGAGAGCCTAGCGGGCGCGTGCGCAAACCGAAGGGAGGGGGGTGTTAAGCCCAGTTTGTTATGCGGTTTTGATGTAGTTATGTGGTTGATATGTTGGTTGATATGTTTGTTGATATGTTGGTATGGTTGTTATGTTACTTATGTGGTTGGTATGTGGTGTGTGCTGTCCGGGGAATGTGCAGGAAAAGGCAAAGGTCACGAGAACCAGGAAGGCCTCCGAGGTTCAATGCGATATTGAAACCTACATCATGGCTTCTCCACCAGGCTACGATATCGACGCCGGACTCATAATACACCTCAGCAAGGCGTTCAAGCGGGACCCCCCAGCGAAGCAACGGCATGCGATGATCGTGGAGAAGGTCACCTCCATTTACCCCATGCTGACGCAGAGAGAGGCGACGAGAAAAGTGAACGCTCGTTTATACAATCGCCGGGCCGGCATAATGCAGCAAAAGGGAATGACGCTGGCTCGGTTTCAAGCGGATGATTTGGCAGCGTGCAAAAACTTCAACCTTCAGGCGCTGGCGTCGAAGAGGCCCCATCTCGTGATTCCACTGACACGCGCTGAAGCGCTTACTAGTCGCCCCCTCCCCATTGCGGCAGGTGGGGCGCGGGCGGAGCCCATGGCACCGAGGACGGAGGTGTCGACCCCGCCAACAAGCCCTACCACGCAGTGCGGCACGCCAACGGTGGCTGATGCGGCAGGAGAACCGGGGGGTGCACATCTGCATGGGGGGGGCAGCAGTGTCCGGCGCACAGGCGCCCGGGGCAGAGATGACTCCGCGAACCAGCGCTAGATTCCAGCGCACGAGGCTCCGACGTGCCGCGCGCGCAACAGGCCAACGAATCAACGGGGAGCAATCCGTGGCTTCACAAGCAGCCCCAGAAGACGTTCCAGGGAGCGACTCGGCACCTGTGCGTACCAGCCCTCGGCTAAACACGCAGCATGAGAACGCGAATGACCTGCAGGTGGAGAACGATATAGCAAGTAAGTCGGCCCCTGGGACCAGTTTCCGTTGTCGGTTTGACTAGCCTGGCCCCGTGTGTAGGTGGTGACGTGATGTTGACTGGTTTGCAGTTCCAGAGTGCCTTCGATTACCTGTGCGTACCAGCCCTCGGCTAAAGAACGCGTACGAGCTGCAGGTGGAGAACAATATAGCATGTAAGTCGGCCCGTGCGTGCAGTCTTTGTTGTCGATTTGACTAGCCGGGCCCTGTGGGTAGTTGGTGACGTGATATTGTATGGCTCGCAGTCAAGAGGCGCAAGCTAAGCCAGCTGTTCTTCGGGGAGGAAAGCGCCCTTGAGGGCCTGCAACGCCTGCTGCAAGACCTGCTTCCACAAGTAGAGCAGCTGGACATCGCCACCCTCGTCGCGCATGTCGCCCGAGTGCACAAGGAAACGGGGAAGCGCGTGAATATGACTGCGAAGGCCGTGTTCTTTACGGTACATATGCCTGGATTCAATCTTCTGCCTGTCAAGCATGCCAACCACTACGAGAAACAGGCCCGTGAGACGCTGGACAAGCGCTGGACGGCCGACCTGCTAAAACACAAGGAATCGTCCGAGGCGCTTGAGGCTGCCTTTAAAGCCACCTGGAAGAAGGTATCTGCAGTGGAAAGGCGTGGCGTTCCGCGAACGGCGCGCTCCTCCAAGAGCATGGCGGAACCACCGGCGCCTGCGCGTGTACAGGGCAAGAAGCACATGAGCAAAATCTGCCCCGTCGGACGGAAGGCCCACCTTGTGCGCACCGGGATGTCCTCTAAGGACCAGAAGAAGCTCCACGTGAATCAGAATACACAGGCGGGGGAGTTCCTGCTGGAGGACTTCTCGCATGCGGACTACGGGGAAATATACCCTGCGGATGTTGATGACTTACATGGCACAGTGCGCGACCTGGAGATCTTCGTTGGCATGGATTGCTTCGAGCATGACACGCCAGCAGCGTGGCGCGCGCTGGGGCACCCCCCCGTGATACGGTGCCATTGCATCGGCGTGAAAGCGTGGGAAGACCGACCGGAGGATCCCGTCGGAGCCTTCGATTACTCCGTTTTCCACGACGACTTCTCCGTGGAGACTTTTGACTGGGACGAGCTGGTGCAAATGAATCTGGTTCGCGTCCCAGAGCTATACGTCACGGAGGACTACCGAGTGTGGTGGAAAAATCGCTCCGGTGACAACCGAGAACTTACAACCGACGAGTACCGAGGCGGCTTTGGGGACGCGCGGCCGAAGCATCTGCGCACCACGTCGTTCTGGGAACGGGTGTAGTGTTGATAAATCGCCGAGACGTAGTACGGAATTAGCGGACCCCGATCACTCATAGAACCCACACGGCAGTCGTGTGCGAACAGACGTGGGGCACATGCAATACGCACTAGGGAGTGCGCTAGGGAAGGGCGTGGCGCAGCCCCTTAGACATCGTAAACATGCAAATATTTTTAATATTGAGAACCCGCAAAGTACATGCTCCAGCTGCCTGTCGCAACTTGCCTCACGGGTTGAAAGCTTCCCTCGCCGACATGATTGCTGCGGGTGCGCCTATCGTCCTCCTGTTGGCCAAGTGTTCACGGGGTGGGGATGAGGGGGGGGGAGGCAGCGCGTGCAACCTTTGTTTGCCAACAACCATGGTGGAATACTAACAATCGTCGTATTTTTGCAGGATCTTTATGCAACGTACGGCCTTAGCCTATCTGACGTGATGGACATTGCATCGGAGTCCAAGGGCACCCGCACTAGTCTGCGATCACTCCTCCGTCGACGAGACGGAGCGCCCCCTGCAGGAGGAGGGCCATTGCTTCGGGCGGAGCATGACCGCCTCACCAAGGTGGCGAAGACAATAAACGCGGCAAGTGGCAATGTTACTTCGAGATGGCGTGTGACGAAGCTACCGACGTGGCCGGCCAGTATTGGGGCCATGCGCATGCCTGGGGAACTGTTAGGCCCCGACGAGCAATTAACGGAGAACCAGACCTCACATGGCAGCGCGGTACCAGAGAATATGTCGTTCGACCTAGAGGAGGTGCCTGACCTTCTTAAAGCAAGCGCCGATGGCTTCTCAGACGAGGAGGGACCTGACGACGCGGAGACCGCACGGCTACTGGGGCAGCTACGTCTGGAAAGTGATGCCACCGAGTATAACGAAAACATATTTGTCCAGGTACGTACGACAGCAACATTCTTGTGTGCTAAGTGTATTGCCAGCCCACAACGGGTGTATAAAGAACTAACAATGCGGTATGGGGTTCGTACGCACGGTTTGATGAAGCAGGCCTTCCATGCCCACGGTTGCGACCAGGCGTGGCCAACAGACTACGACATGTGGGACGAGCGCACGGCCACGGAGGCAGGTCTCATGGATGAACTCTTGCGCACGGCCGAGGAAGGGCAGGACGTGGACATGCCTGAGGAAGAAAATGTCGTGGACATGCCTCCGCCGGAGAACCTGCAATGGGACATCCGCCCAGGTGAACCGCTGTTTTGTGACAATCCGGATAATGATATAACCGTTGGTGAGGCGGTCTACTACTTCATGCAGTTGCGAATGGACCAAGGCTGGTCACGGCCAGCTTTTGACAGATTTCTGAAGGTCCTGCTCATGCTGTTGGGTGGGCCTACCCGATGTCGCTTGCCAAGCACCCTATATAGGATGCGGACTTACATGCAAGTAGAAGATCACATGGCATATGCGGTTCATGTATGCCCGCGGTGGTGCCGACATTTCCCCCGAGAGGCAGATCCGAGGAAATGGGACCCAACGGAGGAGTGCGGTGTGGTGCTGGAGAAAGACGAAGCGGGTATCGTTGTCAAGCGCTGCAAGGAAAGACGGTTTGAGGTTGTGAAAACCGCGGACGGGGAAAAGTTGCGCCCGAAGGAGTGGTTCTATTATTTCCCGATCGAGGATACCATCCGAAGATGGATGGAATGCCCAGAGTTTTGCAAGGCCCGTGCCCGCCGAGACGCGCGCTTACAGTGTGACTTCTGGACATCGGAACTGGCGAGAACCATAAACCGCCACGCGTCCGTTAAGGGCGCTCTCTTACAGGACGCTCCTAGGATCGAAACCCCCGTTGGAGGTGATCCTTATGTGGAATACGCCGAGCACCACGTGATGGTGATTTCCCCCGGGGCGGATGACTGTCAAGTGTTCAACTCAGATGTTGGGTGACCCCCCCCCACACCATCTTGCACACCCCATATATACACAAGCATGTCGTGCAACCAGCCGCCGCGGATGCAACTGGCTGAGCGCGTGCGCGGGGATGTGGAGTGCAGGTCTTACTCCATGGGTGTCGGGGTGGTCAAAAGCGAAGACCTTCATTACTCGGTACGTATGAAGATGGTGGATCTGGATGGTGGAGTGGCTACAGGTTAATCCAGGTATCCAGCGTAGCTTGTGGCTTGTGGCATTATTAGCTTATTATGGTGGCAGTAGCAAGCTTGCAAGGGGAGAGGGGAAGGAAAAGAGAGGGGAAGGGAAAGTGCGAGGAAGCGCGCCTCGTAAATGTGTGGCATCTCGGACTTTCACCGAGATCTCCAAACCAAGGGTTTGGCGCTCTGTTTTAGGTAACGCCACTTGCACTCTGCAGGAATCTGAAGCCAAATGCTATCGCATATCTTTGAGGAATGGAAGGTGGAATGGGGGTGGCACGAATGCAGATGAGGCACCGTGACAAGTTTCACAAGTACCTATGGATGACAAAAGGGCCACGGCAGAAGATTGTTAATCCGTTGGTGGTATGGGGGCTCTTCGAAGACGAGATGCTCAGCCTGAGCAAGGGTCAGACGGTTGACGGAGCAGCTTTTGTGGTGCACGATGCGTTCCTCAAGAAATCTTACCAGCTGACCGTGATCCTGGGAATGGTGTATGCCGACTCCGTTATGCGGATAACGATGGGCAGGTTCATGGGAATTAGCAGTTACCGCGCCGATCCGTACAGTCTGTTTGAGGGAACTGTTGGTCCGGGGGGGCGAGGGATGTATTTCCGGGGCTATTTCAAGGAAGTGGAGCAGCAAGGATGGACCAACTCTAAAGGGTCAAAGAAGGTGTGGGCGGACGATGCCGACGCAATGATCACTAAGCAGATGCACGCCTCGATGGTGGCGAGCACGGAATCGGGCGCCGAACCAGCACACGCCACAGGGAGACACGGACGAGGTGCCTTGGAGCACATTCCGTACTTTGACCCGATGCACGCATATGCCCACCCATTCGCACATTGTGTGTTGTACGGGAATGTAAAGAGGTGCCTCAAGCTCTGGTTTGGCAAGCTGAGCAACAACACGCACCCTAGGCTGGTTCTGCCGAAAGCGATTGTTGATGAGATCCGAAGCCGGGCAGCCCTCATCCAACCGCCTCACGACATAGGCCGCCCGTACCATTGCGTGGTGAAGTACTTGGGTGCGTACACGTTCAGTCTTCCCTGCTCATTATTTCAGAAAGAGGCTCAAACGCACTGATGATAGCAGCGTTTGGCGCTCTGTTTGAGCTAATGCCACGAACGAATTGCAACCTGACAAAAACTGTCGCCAAAAAGATAGGGTTGCCAAGTGTGCCTCCATCGAAAAGAAGAAAAGATGGAGGCACGCTTGGCAACCCTATCTTTTTGGCGACAGTTTTTGTCAGGTTGCAATTCGTTCGTGGCATTAGCTCAAACAGAGCGCCAAACGTTGTGCTTATCTGAAATGACTCGCGACATGTGCAGGGTACGTGAGGGTGCGGCTGTGCCTGACCTATCCATGAACAAGCGCAATGGTGTTTGTCGTTATGGGGAGTGCGTGTGCTGTTGTGTTAGTTTGTGTAAATCGTACCCGGGGAGGGGTGTTGGGGGGCAGGTATGTGGACCATGGAGGATTTCCTGAATTTCGTGGTATACTACTCACCTTGGTGTTTGGCGATCTGCTGGTCCATTGGAACATGGTCATGGAGGCTGCCTGACAACACCTGCGGCGGGCGGTGTTGCATTACACGCGAGGGATGGTAACAGCAGATAGCCCCCTCACGGAGACGGAGGTACGGCGGGCGCGGGAGGTGGCAAAGGAGCATTTGTGGGAGCACGCCGCGATCATGGAAGATAAGGGCCCGGCGAAGATGCTTACATTCAACATGCGTCTGGCGGTGGTGCACCTGTTCCGGCAAGAATACTATCTAGGGGATGTGGGTGCGGCCATGGAGTTTTGGGTGGAACGAGGTATTCAGCGGGCGAAAGGAATCGTGAAAGACTCTCACGTCAAGAACAAGCCTGTGGAGGCCATCATGAATGGGACGTGCGAGAAGCTCGCCCTGGAGGCATATGTAAGCTTGCATCCAACAATGCGCTCCCTACCGGAGTTAGCCAACGAGCTTTACCCCGGCCAAGCAGCGGTCTCGGTTGGGCTTGTGGACCCAGCCGCGGAGGCTAAGACATCTCCTTGCTATTTCATGGGTACCGGCAGGCGCGTAGCTCACGACGCACCCGTCCTCGCAAGCTGCTTAGCACAACTGCAGCATTTGGTTGGCATGCTGCACCCCCGGCAGCAGGGCGCACAGGCATTATGCACGTGCGATATCATTGTGTACTTGAGGATGTCCCTGAATCTGGAGGAATTCACGTCTTCCTTGTACACGAGGGCGGAGAAGCGAGTCTCCTACCACGTTTCCATCTCGGACACTGGCTTCGGGAACTTGCTCCCGACTGGGCTGGACTCCCTATCAGAATTCCCATATGCGAAGGTCCTTGCATACTACCTGGTGATAGACACCGAGAGCCAGCATACGGTGTGCCGTTTGGCCAGTTTGCGAGCGTACCGTCAGGTAGAAGATGCATATATGGAGAACCAAGGAATCACTGTGCTCGCCAGAAATGATTACGTAGAGCTGCTACTGCCATGCGCGCTCATCGGAACGAAGGCATTATTCGTTGAAACAAAGAGTAAAGACACGGGCGACAACCTCTACCATGCGGTGCACCTGCTGCGTGAGATCCAAGGCATTCATTGATCCCCTTCCGCGCTTCGTTCAGGTAATAAGAATGTGAACTTTCCTGTGGTGTCGTACGTGCCATTTTCTCGTAGGCTGCTCGAAAAAGTCACAAGCGGCAAGGGGTGTAAGTTACTGAGAATCTGGGGTGGGATGCGCAGCTTCCAGGCCTTCTCACAACTGCAACAGCGAGCAGTCCCCGACGTTCCCAACGGTGCTGCAGATCTATCTACGGCAGCAGAATCATTCGCCTGTCACTCTGCACGTGTATGTCACAAAGCCACGTGGGTTATACTACATAGATAGATAGATAGTTAACTGGAAGCTGGATGGAATGGGTTGCATCCCATAGTAGTGTACGTACCCAGCTGCTGACTGCTTGATTGAAGGGTTTTAGGTTTAAACCCTAAATATGGAACCAGTCACAATGTTACATTTGTAAATATCTGTGCGATGGGAAGCATTGTCCTGCCTACACGTGTCTTCTTAACAGCCAATTACGTGCATGCATGTGTATACAATCTTTAAATATCCAGCATATAGCTTTCTTACACGTGTGCATATCTCCTACATTCCAGCCAATCACGTGCTTACATTTGGATAAGATTCTTAAGTTTTCTTAAGTTATCCTTGAGCCATGTGGACAATATCCTCCTACCAAGAAGCTTCCACGTACTTACATTTTCTTAAGTTCTCTTAAGTATAATTCTTAAGTATACTGTCGGCCAATAGCTAATTACCCCGATTTAAATATGCATAGTGTGGGTTTATATCGAAAACTTAAGAAAACTTAAGAAAAACTTAAGAAAACTTAAGAAAACTTAAGAAAGTACTTGCAGAAGTGAATCAAGAAGTGTCTGTAATGACAACAACTTACTACGAGTTGTATTTCCGTAGTTGATGGATGGCTGGCATGTCATTTCATTATGATTAGAACATGGCATTGCCTAGTGATATGTGTATCTTCTTTAGTACATGATCGCTTATCTCAATGGTGCCCATTTTATTTTTGGGCAAACACTATTCAGAGACTTGTCATGATAAGGAAGTATAAATGATGAATGTGTCATGTCAATCCGATAGAATTGTGACTTGTTGATGAATATAGAATTTCTGTCACTTTCCAGAATGAGGATGAATTGCGCTTGGAAACCATCTGTAGATTGCGGGTTCGAGTTCCGTCATGGCTTTTTCCAAGACTTCGTGGCCTAATGGACGAGGCAACAAATTTCTAAACATTCCAGAATGAGCTTTCAAAGAGTCTTTATTCCTCAATGAAGCATGCTTGTCTTATGTGCCAAAATGATATGAAACCACAAGTATGGTGTCAATCTATATGTGGATGGTTTATACCATTGTATGCTATTCCACAAATAAGTAGTGATGTCAGAATAAAAACTTTGGACAATTGCAACTCAGTACAAACCCGAGTGCATTCAAGTCCACTTGTATGCTCAGAATCTGAATCTAATGTACTTTTTATATGCACAGGATAGAACATATTTTCTATGTGATTCTGGATTCGGGAACTAGAGTCAATGTAAAACTCTTTTCCTATTTCAGACGATGAAACCTTTATTCCTTATTGTAAGGAATTCATTTCAATACAAGTTTCAATCGATTTTCTCAAATCTGTCACTTTTGTGATGATCAGATTGGTCAACTTAACCACTTCCCCTCGCTGAAGGAGATAACTCCCATCATAGGGCGGTATATTGGCTGTTTTCAAATGACACATGGAAAACATGAGTAATTCTTGGAGAATCTCGGGATACACATCTTGAATTGGCTGTGCTTGATTGCTCTATGCCCAAGAATGACCGAAGAGATTGCTTGCCATCTTTTAGCCATATGGCGTGGAGGCTGCTTAACAACGGTTGGGTCATAGACTGTATAGCTATGTTAGCTATGTTGAAGGCTGAATAGCCATGATTGCACAGATTCTGTCTTCCATGATGAGTAGACCTCTGAGATATGGTGTCTGATGAATCAATGCTTTTGACAACAACTCAACCTTTAGGTATGATGAAGAGCTGATGATCTTTGCTGCACTACAATTGTTTACTGTGCACTACTGAAATGCCTCGTGATATAATAATCTCACAGAAAAGGCATTGTTCAATGGCGGTATGATCAGATATGTAATGATCAATGAAGACAAGATGGTTGGTATGGCTCATTCAGCAGGTATGATTACCTCAAAGAGATGCCAATACACGGATACATTTCAAGACATAAGGGCAATAGACTTATTATGTAGCCTTCAAAGGCAGCTAGCATTTATGCTGCATTGGTCAGCTCATTGGCTTTGACCTTTCTAGGTGTTGTACTCAGGCCGTAGCCTGCATATTGCATTGAGTAATCTTGACACCTTTAATGATCCAATCAGATGAAATATCAAGAATGGTTGCCCTTTTTCAATGATCATCGGTGGCAGAGGCTATAGTGCTTGCACCGTGTCAATATACAATTCTTGTCTGGATACACGCTAGACCAGATGTATACAATGTCTAGGTCTTCAAAATCAAGCTCATATGTATGTCATGGCTGATGACCTTAGAAATGTTTGATACAAATATGTGTCAACTTCATGGAGTTCTGCATGGTTTGACTGTATATAGTCAGGCTTACCAAAACAAAAACAATGATGCAACTTACTTTGTTTTATTATTTGTCTTTATTATTTATTTGGTTTTTAGTTGTATTTTTAGCTTATCATCTTCCCCCCTCAAGGAAGTGTATTGCTAGGCGGTTGTCAAGCGCCGTTTAAATACAACAGAGGTCCGACCTCTATGTGATGACGTGATAGCTTACTATGAAGCTGGATAGCAGTTCTCGGGTTGCAGCCCATTGCACCAAAGGTGCATCGCAGTCTTTGGGATGCAGCCCGAATTCACGTCATCAGCGTGGGTCATATAGTGCCCAAGCATGTGCTGTATATATACAACACTACCCTCCAGCAGCGAAGTGGTTTGCTATTACCAACATCGTATGCTGTGGGATATCAGATATGTGATTAGAGAGCATGGTAATATATGTACCATGTTTGTCAATATCGGAGAGACTGTGTCTTCTTTAAAATCCTCATGACTATATGTATAATGGTGTTGTACTGATGTCACACCTTCTCTCTGAGTGATTTATTGATTTCAGATGTGATGTCGTGGCAGTCAACCTTGTCCGCTTGTACCGGAGGTTGTATGAATTGTGTCCACGTCATTGGCACGAGTCATATTGTGTCCATGCATACGCGATCTCAGCGCAGGTCACAATACAGTGCCCGAGCATACGCGATTTTAGCGTAGGTCACATTGTGCCTCTTATTAATTACATCTGAGTATATCTGTTACTCATCTTTGTGAGTTTAGACAGCATTGTGCTGATTGCAATGCTTTCTCTGGTGACTTATATATCACAGATTATACCAAATGTGGTGATCAGTCCAGTGCAATATTTTGTCACCGGAATGTACAGGGATTGTAAATGATTTCAATCCAGCCGGAGGAACAATCTCAACAGCTATTCTGTACTAATGAATTCATCGGAGTTATACTCATTTCGACGATTCGAAACCCATGTCATTTGTAGTAATGACAACTCACATGGATATATAGGGTTTTTATCAGAATGCTTTTATGTGATGTCAACATATTATGAACAATTCACTTGCATCTTAGGACAAAGGAGTTACGCTTAGAAGGTCTTACATGGTGGTCTCCCAACAGTTATCAGCTGTTATTCGGGTGCCACATTCTGCCTTCAGCACTGGGACTATATCAACCAGTCTTACAGCGATGCACTTGTCCTTCCCACTCTTATGTACGGCTATAGTGCCAAAGTGTATCAGGTCGGATATATATATACATTATATAACTATCATCTTCTGATCCAGGATATGCAATTAAGCATGGTATCAGGTATATGTTATGTATATAGTTCAGCATTCCGAACTTACTCGAGGATGTAGATGCTGAGCAATAGTTAACTTATAGTCATTGGGATGTAGTTTCCCATCCGAGTTTACACTTTATTAGTGATGGTGGGTTTAACGTTGTACAGATTTCAACGTTATTTGTGGATGCAGTGATTTTATCAAAAGCAATCCATCAGAAATCACCAGATCGGAATATAAAATGGATATGTGTGTGATCCTATCCACCTTCTTCCCTCCTTGAGGAAGTGTGAACACATAGGCAGGTCAGTTGCCTATATACCTTATAGCTTACAGCTTACAGATTACAGATTACAACTTATAGCTTATAGCTTGCAGTCCTTGTAGGAAGCAGCTGTTACAGTTTTAGGGTTGCAGCCCCACAGTCTTTGGGTTGTAGCCCTGCAGTTTTTGGGTTGTTGCCCTGCAGTTTTTGGGTTGCTGCCCGAAATATTATCATGTCTGTGCTGATTACAGCATGATATATATATATATATGCCAAACACGAAGTGTATCCAATATTTAGGTGGCATTTAGGGCATGTTACGTTACAGTGGCCCATATCCCCCACAGTGTGTTTAGGGTGTTACTTGGTATCAGTAACCCTAAAATAGGTAAAATTAAAGCAGTATAAATATTTTGCAAACATATTTAAGCAAAACTGCATTTAATGTCACACTGAATGTTACGTGGTTTGCAGGAGGTATGTTACACCCTTGACACACACATTTAATTTTAGGGGTGTTGCAGGGTGTTACAAGTGCTGCATAAATCAGGGAATATTTGTTGATAGCTGAATAATCAGATCAGCAAAAAAAATCATCTCGATTTTTTTCATTTTGAAATCATGCGTGGAGCATTTTCACGCATGGCGTTACAGCCAATATATATGTATACCCCTACATATTCCACACCTGCTATCTAGGGTGTTACACGATATATGACTATGGCCGTCCTGATTTTATGATACCTTAATAGGTATAAAATCATAATATCAAATAAAATAGGGTAGAGATTTCAATAAACCGGACGGTTGAAGTCTATCGTAGACGAATTTCACCCATTTTGGCTGTTTTTCAGCAATATCTCTCTCTCTCTGTGTGTGTAAGCTGCAAAGTACAGAAGTACTGCAACTTATTTCACCTTTGCACATGACAATTTTCATGGCATAAAAGTGAATATTCATGTATGTCAACATCTGTGGTTGATCATATTTGTGGGTTTTACTGATTTGAAACCCATGGAAGTAAATGCACTTTCTGATGATATTTAGATGTACCAACTATAATCGGATTATCCACTTTAGTGATAACTTGTCAACCTATGATATGTTTGAGCATATGACTGTGCTCTGAGATATATCAAAATGATATCTCTGAATTTCAAACATATCTGGACATAGCTTGATTATAATCAAAGCAGTTTAGCACAACACATATATGTGTGTGTGTATGTCCACAACAACCTATGTCAGCTCAATATATGTATGTACTGATCTGGTTAGGTACATGCTTTTGTGCTGATCAATACTGAGTCATTTGTCAAAATGCAGCATAGTGGTTGTTGTTGCTCCAGCGATATGTGAGAGTGGATGGACTGTGCTCAACAGTTACCAGCTGTTGTAATGAGCACAGTATTCTGCCTTCGGGTCTGGAGATAACTCCATCCAGCCCTACAGCATGTTGTCTTATCCTGCTCCCATATGTATCGCCATCTCTGGCATTCCACACGCACATGTGTTTGTGGAATGGTATCCATATTATCATGCACATAATAGACATTATAGTTGATTAATTCACTCTGAATCAGTGAATATCATCATATACAGTAATGCCAGTGTGTGTGCAATGTGTAGTACTTATTGATTAGTACTTTTGCAAGTGTGTGTGTGTGCTCACTTTTACACACTTACAGGAAGATAACTTCTGGTATTACAATATTCCCAGACAGTTTATCATGCAGGATGATGATCAGCATACCATGTACTGAATGAATCTAGCATGATATATATCAGGTTAGGAGTTATTGTAATCCTGTTTTAATCTCATTCACAATAATGAGTTGCTTGTTATTTTACATGTAGCTCTGGTGAGTATTCCATCCAGTAATCCATCATAGAACGTGCATGTGATCCGAAGAGCATCTCGGCTCCACCGGGACATGACGAGCTAGTTATGATGTTAAGACTACTTTCAGGCACCTTATGCTAACATGGTTCTAATATAACTTAGCATGCACTGCAAAATGCTCGTGCAATGTTCAGTATTTGAAATATGCTAGTGTTCCAGTTGTTAACGTGATCAAACTGGATATATATACTACAGCTGGTATCGTGATCAAGCTGTTCTGGTGATGCATGCACAATTTAATGTTGCAGTCACTCAGTATAGTGTATATGTGATGTAATGCTGCATGTACTCATGTGCTGCATGTTGGTGTGTGCTGCATATACTCATGTGCTGCATGTTGGTGTGTAATACAATCATTGCAAGCTCAGTATACACATCTCTTGCACACTATATTGCAAATAAGCATACAAATGCTGACGGTTTGAAATATTTCTGCAGTCATCAATATATAGTGTGAAATGCTGCAGTATAGTAATCATGTGTCCATCATGCGTCCATCCAAAATATCCCTGCGAGTATACGAATGTTGTGCAGAGGATATTGACGTGCGTAACATGGCATATGTACGGACGGCGGACACTGTAGACATGTGTATATCTCGCTGCATGTAGATGCATCAGGAATCATGCGCAAATCGTGCATCCATTACATCTGATGAAATCATGACAGTTGCACATCGCGCTGACGAACTAAAAATCATCGTACGAGCGGATATTTGTGGATGGTTCGAACGGATCATTTGCGAAAATCGATGTTGCCAATTATTTCACAAAGTATATCATTGTCGCCGGTGTATTGTCGCATGAATGAATGCGATCGCGCTGTTAAACGAAATTTCGTACGTCCAGTCGCAGTTGATGTAAATCATATGTACTGACGATCATTTTTCGTTCACGCATCTGCATCTCGCATACCGTGACAACCCTGCGAATTTTGACATCATATGTATACGATCCGTACACTGTGCGCACACCTTGTCGTTTATAGTGTCAAGACGATTTCTCTGCGAATGCTATCAGCTGCGAATATGTTCGCGATGATAAATCCTCGCACAATCCGTGTGCTGTCGATATTCGAGCGTGCAGATATTATTATTCGCTGTGCAGATATTCAATATGATTGCGAACGCTGTCGCCTGTATGCGCGAACCTGCAACCTGCGAACAATACAATATATACTATATCTGACGCTGCACTCACTTGAGTTCTCGTTCTCGTGCCTCGACGAGTTGAGAATACCATCTATTAGGGCTGATAAGCGAGCCCTCGGTATATTGATATAAAGCTGGTGTTTATTGAACAGTAAACACGCATGCAACGTATGAGCGGGTGATGAGTGCAGGCTTCAACAGAAGATACTGCTCTAGCTCAATGCTAGCTCATCTTAACCAAATGTCTCCCATCGCATACATGGTACCGCCATTGGGTTGTGAACCCGAGACATTGGTTGAACGACCAGTATCGTCAGAACGAATAATGCGTTCGCCCTATGATACTGCGCATGCTTGTTCCGCACATGCTAGAAGCGAAGATGATTTCTTGTTTGTTACTTCAAGATTGTATCTTGCTTTGCCATCTTCGAGTTCGACATACGAACTCTCGATGACAGGTGGCATTCAAGTCTTTCCTTGAATAAATGACAGATGATGTGACTTATCATCTCGGTGACATGTACAGTCATAGTCGACCGTACTGAAGACTGTCTGTCATTATAATATATGACATGACTCGACATGACATGACATGACATGGTATGACATGTCTCACAGGTATGGCACGTATGCCATGTATGACATGTATGACAAATGTGTCATCGGTCATAACCCTGACATATGACAACATAGCTAGAGATTTGGGACCGCCCTGGCCAAGAGCACAGGCCCCCTCTAGAAATTGTCTCCACCGCTTGAGATGGTGTATTTTCAGATTGCAACAACCCTGCTCCACCCTAACTTTTCCTTTGAAATCGTCCAGGGTGGTGTGCTGGATGTGACACACCGTGTGTCACTTCCTGTTATCTGTACTAGTACTCGGTACAATACGGGTGTCACAGGTTTAGGGTTTCCGGCATAAAGCCGAGACGATCTTATGTTTATTTACACTTATGAGAAACACCGAAAGTGAAAGCATTCTGACTGTAACCCAATATATATCCGTAGTCATATATTTAACAGTGACAGCACTTCCGGATGTAAACACGCAGAGCGGCAATAATGTGTACCCTGAACTCCAATATGCTAGGAAACAAGAGTTTTTGGAAACTCCTGTCGTGGCACTATCTCTCAAAGAAAGAATTTCCGTCACCACTCTCACGATATGCCACACGTGCACACGCCATTCATATCGCACTTAAAGCGTGCAAAGATGAATCGGGTGACCCCAAAAACTGCTACGCCATTAGAACAAGCCTTCTTGACATCATCATTGACGCGGCCGTGGACTAAACGAGAATGGATGTGAACTGTTTTGTAACCCGTTGAACTCGCACCCTAGGATCCATTCGAGAAGATGTATTCCTTCAGATCACATGAAAGCCGCTCTTCGGCCCTTTTGTGCAAATGGCAGGATTGGTTTTGATGGACTTGCATATGATGCCTACGTCGACCCTATCACTAATATGGGTAGGAATATTTATGGGAACCCCCCGTTTGACGGCAAGGAAAGATTCTCAAACTCAACGGTCATGGCTACCTTAGAACTCGGCCACCGTGCAACAAACACTGTACCAGGATTCCGAGGAATCTGGATCCTCCCACTCTCTCCAAAAAATCAAGAAAAGTGGATTGCCAAAGGATTTAAAATGGTTTTCAGACTTCCTCATAACACCATTCCTTTCATCCCACACGGCTACTGGACGGGAGATGACCCATATGTTCTTCCGGGCGGAGGATGTTACCAAGATGACTTCTCAGATGTTTGTATTATCGCTATTGATAGCCCTCCGAGCCAAGACTTTCCTGCTCATGTCTGGAGTGGGACGCAGAGAAAGATAATAATAATAATAATGATAAAACATTTACGTCGATGAGTAAGGCAACGCCTTCGGAACGATCTACAAGAATCTGTTCCCCGCATACATGAAAGATTGCAAGATGGTACATCAATGTTCTTCCCGAGAAGAAGATCACCGAAAGAAGACTGAAATGCACCGGAGTTGACTCCGAGATCTGGCAGGAAGTCCTGAGTGAAAGGAAGTTTGTATCCCTGACGGCTTGGCGCATACGTAAATTTCGCGATTGTTTTCAAGAAATTTGGGTGGAAATTTTGGTCGAGAATTTCGAAGAAGTATTTGAGAAATTTGGGTGAATTTGGCGAAATATCGAGAAAATCACGAAAAGTCGAAAAGAAATATGCGCGAAATATATGGCTCGGGCGCGAAATATGACCTGCTCCTATGGACTCCGTACTACGCCCCACTTTAGTCATGTCGATCATGTGGGCCGCCATCCCGCCAGCAACTGCTATTCGAAATTCAACATTCGTATTGTTCAGTTTGGCACTCCCGACACGCTTTCCTTAGCTAGCTACCTCCACGGTTCCTTGATGTTAAGCTATAATAAGCGTTTATAATAAAGTCTTCTGCAACTGCAACTTGCTAAACTGAACCTTCGCCTTGGGAAATAAGACCCCTTGGGAAGCGGATTATAGTGTGTGGGAAAAAAACAACTCCGACTTACCCTTGGGAGATAATAATCATAGTTGTCAAGGTTATGACCGATGACATATGTGTCATACATGTCATACGTGTCATGCCTGTCATACATGTCATACCATGTCATGTCATGTCGTGTCATGTCATATATTATAATGACAGACAGTCGTCAGTACGGTCGACTATGACATATATACAGTCATACCATCTGTCACCCACTCACCTTGAGTGACACCTGTCATCGAGAGGCCAGGTTGTGGCATCGAGATGGCAAAGCAAGATGAAGTCTTGAAGAACCAAAGTGTTCGGAGAAGACTCATCTTCGCTTTAAGCATGAACTGAACAAGCATGCGAGTATCACATGGCTTATTCGTTCAGCCGATACTGATTGTTCACCCAATGTCTCGGGCTCACAACCCAATTGTGGTAGCATCTATGAGATGCGGGACATTGGAGATATGAGGTAGCATTGAGCTACAGCAGAACCCTAGTACGACATTTTACCTAAAAACAGCAGCCCGGCTGGAGGAGAAAAAAAAATGGTGGAGCGAGTATTCGTGAGGGCAGCCAGGCGATTTTCCGTTTTTCTCTCGAGTTTCTCGTGAATACTCGCGAATACTCTCTTCTCGAGATCACAGATCAGATCAGATCAGAATCCACTCACGTCTGGAATTCTGGATTCTGAATTCTGGGAAAATAGTGAACGCAGCCGTATGGATACCTCGATAACGCTACTGCTAGCGTCTAGCTCCATTGGATATCTGATCGAGGGGTTGAGACACGCAAATAATTTGTGTGTCTCAACCCCTCGATCGGATATCCAATGGAGTCACACAGTCACAGTCACAGTACTCAGCCTGGTCTGGTTTAACCGTGCATCCGTCGTTGGGTCTCCTGCTGGAGCGAGACCTCGCTTATTTCTCATAAAAACTGTATCCCGCAGCAAACGAGTCTGCGTTCGGACTTTCACCATGGAAAAGCACAACGCCTCCGTGCAGTGCGCGAAATGCAACAAGCTTATAGTAGCGAGAAATATGACGAGGCATATGAGGGATGTTCATCCAGAGAAAGCATCCCAAGATATAGGATCTATGTTCGCGTCGGTCGGTGTGAAAAGAAGTCGTCCGGAGCAACCAACTGTACTGCAGTGGACAGGGCACGCATATGATGGACAATATTTCACTTTAGGAGTGCCTGAGGAACTGTGCAGCCTGGCAGGAAACTGTGTTGACTGGACCCTTCCTGGCTGGGGCGGGGCACATCGTTTGGAGTTGGTTTTGGGGGATACCCGCCAGGACAAAGAAGGAACAGTTGCCCTGCCAACTGTAGCATGGTACTCCGATTTGGCAACGAAAGTTTCAAGCCAACTGTCTAAAGTTTCTTATGGAAAAGGGTATGAAGAGGTCAGGAAAATTGCAACTGATCTCAAGGAAAAGCTATACAATCCCGCTCGTTTTTGTGAGACTCGTTTCGCGCAAGCTGAGAGAAAAGTGTATTTGAACTTTTTACGTGACTGGCACATCTTTCAAGTTAGGCTGCAGGGACGTGCGAAGGAGTTCCCAGCTGACGAGGAAACACGTGAGCTCTTGAAAGTGTTGAAGAACTTTGAGTTTGTGGGCCTCTTGATGGGTGTCACCGATCTATTGGAGCACACTATGTTTCTATCTTTGAAGCTGCAAACGGTGAACACACTTCCTTGGGAGCACCGCCAGGAGATGCTCAACTTCGAGGTTTTATTCAAGCAGTTGCTAAAGGAGTTTAGAGCAGAAAGACTTCCGACGAGTCATATGAGTTTTTTTTCAGAGAAGGTGGAGGAATTTCGAAAGGGAAAGTTTGCAGGTGTTAGCCTACTTGCTTGCACAAATAAACGTCTGTCCTTTGAATACTTGATGGTGCAGCTTGGAGACTGGTGCGAGGTTGTCCTACACTTTTATCACACTCGTATTATCAGTGACATTCCAGAACAATTTGCTTGGATGGCAGAGTGCTTTGACCTCCGTATTCTTATTTCTTCTCCTTGCCCCTTGAGCGAACAGGCGCAACTCGACAGTTTGGCTAAGGTGCACGCCTGGGCGACAGACGTTGGGAAAATCAGGTTGCCTTCCATAGAGGACCTTCGGGAGCAACACCTTGTTTTGAAACAACGCCTGGTAACTGCCTTTCAGGCCAGTCCCAAATACAATATGCGTTGGACAGGGGCCTCTGGTTGTGTTATTATGGAGGATATTTTCACTGACACATCACTTTATGAAGGAGTTTCTGACTGGCTGTATTTGTTTACCCATTGTTCCTTAAAGACCATCTGTGAAGAAGTCGTGGAAGGTATGGGGAGTACCATAGATGCCCATGCTATCGGTGGTAGGCACTTGGGTCAAGAGCGATACAGCATGGAAGCTATGGTGCATTGGAATGGGCCTGCACCCTCTGAGTGTGAACCTTTTGTCACACGAGTTTTGAACAGACATTTTGGTGAAGGAAAACCTTGGCACTTTTCTTCTGTAGATCGGAACCCATCAAGATTTCATTCGACCGCAGTGACATCTGCCACGATCAATAGACTGGACAAAGAAAAAAGTAAATTCCCTTTCCTAGTGTAATTTGGATTTTGGAATAATGGTATATCTGTGTAGAACTGTTGATAAAATTAATGTGCACTTTGTCTTTAACCCTTGGGTCAAGTGCTTCGTCGGACTTGAAATCGAATATTCTTTTTGTATAAACAACATACTAATGATCTATTAAGGGAATAAAGAAATTTTAGAAAAGAATATTCCTTTTTTTCAAAATTTTCGCCTGCGGCGGGCATTTTGGGGAGAAAACAAGGATTCGTCATGAGTATTACAGCCTTCGGCTGCAACCTAGGAATACATTTTATCGAACTAGGAGCAGAACACTTCTGGAGAAGCACTGCACTCATGCCCACACATACGCTGCGTGAGCTATTAACGTTCAATAATAGTCTCGCCATATATCATATATCATTTCGCTTGCTAGCGAAGCCCTAAGAGTGGTATTCTCTGACTCGTCAAGGCGACGAACGAGGACGCATCAAGTATGAGTGCAGCAGTAGAGATATTGAATTTTGTGTGTGCAGGTTCGCGGATCGCGTATATCATACAGGCGCCGCAGTCGCACATATCAACATATCTCGCATAATATCGACCGCTGCGTAATAAACAAGCGAAAACAGTGCGCGAGGAGACATCGTCGCAATAGTATTTGTTCGTACATACGCTGTCAGTGGATAACAGCGCGACAAGGTGTGCATACAGCATGCGGATCGCACATATGCGCTGCTATCATTAGCAAATTGTACGAGATGCGACATATTGAGACGCGGATGAACAAATCATCATCAGAATATGATCCGTGCGAGAAATGGCATTCGTATCATATGCCGTACATACTGCGACAGAGATATGCTCACCATTCGCAGCGCGCACATCAACGATTCATCAAAGTCGCAATAAATCGCCCATTTGCACTATATCGCGCAGTGCATTTTTGATGCGTACACTGATCTCGTCATCAAAATATCGTCATTTCAAATGGTTACAAAATCACTCATCTGCGCGCATCATGATTTACCTTGACAGGATGTGTACATACCTGCTAAATTTGTCATGAACAGATGACGCGCGATGCCTAGTTCGATAAAATGTATTCCTAGGTTGCAGCCGAAGGCTGTAATACTCATGACGAATCCTTGTTTTCTCCCCAAAATGCCTGCCGCAGGCGAAAATTTTGAAAAAAAGGAATATTCTTTTCTAAAATTTCTTTATTCCCTTAATAGATCATTAGTATGTTGTTTATACAAAAAGAATATTCGATTTCAAGTCCGACGAAGCACTTGACCCAAGGGTTAAAGACAAAGTGCACATTTATCAACAGTTCTACACAGATATACCATTATTCCAAAATCCAAATTACACTAGGAAAGGGAATTTACTTTTTTCTTTGTCCAGTCTATTGATCGTGGCAGATGTCACTGCGGTCGAATGAAATCTTGATGGGTTCCGATCTACAGAAGAAAAGTGCCAAGGTTTTCCTTCACCAAAATGTCTGTTCAAAACTCGTGTGACAAAAGGTTCACACTCAGAGGGTGCAGGCCCATTCCAATGCACCATAGCTTCCATGCTGTATCGCTCTTGACCCAAGTGCCTACCACCGATAGCATGGGCATCTATGGTACTCCCCATACCTTCCACGACTTCTTCACAGATGGTCTTTAAGGAACAATGGGTAAACAAATACAGCCAGTCAGAAACTCCTTCATAAAGTGATGTGTCAGTGAAAATATCCTCCATAATAACACAACCAGAGGCCCCTGTCCAACGCATATTGTATTTGGGACTGGTTTGAAAGGCAGTTACCAGGCGTTGTTTCAAAACAAGGTGTTGCTCCCGAAGGTCCTCTATGGAAGGCAACCTGATTTTCCCAACATCTGTCGCCCAGGCGTGCACCTTAGCCAAACTGTCGAGTTGTGCCTGTTCGCTCAAGGGGCAAGGAGAAGAAATAAGAATACGGAGGTCAAAGCACTCTGCCATCCAAGCAAATTGTTCTGGAATGTCACTGATAATACGAGTGTGATAAAAGTGTAGGACAACCTCGCACCAGTCTCCAAGCTGCACCATCAAGTATTCAAAGGACAGACGTTTATTTGTGCAAGCAAGTAGGCTAACACCTGCAAACTTTCCCTTTCGAAATTCCTCCACCTTCTCTGAAAAAAAACTCATATGACTCGTCGGAAGTCTTTCTGCTCTAAACTCCTTTAGCAACTGCTTGAATAAAACCTCGAAGTTGAGCATCTCCTGGCGGTGCTCCCAAGGAAGTGTGTTCACCGTTTGCAGCTTCAAAGATAGAAACATAGTGTGCTCCAATAGATCGGTGACACCCATCAAGAGGCCCACAAACTCAAAGTTCTTCAACACTTTCAAGAGCTCACGTGTTTCCTCGTCAGCTGGGAACTCCTTCGCACGTCCCTGCAGCCTAACTTGAAAGATGTGCCAGTCACGTAAAAAGTTCAAATACACTTTTCTCTCAGCTTGCGCGAAACGAGTCTCACAAAAACGAGCGGGATTGTATAGCTTTTCCTTGAGATCAGTTGCAATTTTCCTGACCTCTTCATACCCTTTTCCATAAGAAACTTTAGACAGTTGGCTTGAAACTTTCGTTGCCAAATCGGAGTACCATGCTACAGTTGGCAGGGCAACTGTTCCTTCTTTGTCCTGGCGGGTATCCCCCAAAACCAACTCCAAACGATGTGCCCCGCCCCAGCCAGGAAGGGTCCAGTCAACACAGTTTCCTGCCAGGCTGCACAGTTCCTCAGGCACTCCTAAAGTGAAATATTGTCCATCATATGCGTGCCCTGTCCACTGCAGTACAGTTGGTTGCTCCGGACGACTTCTTTTCACACCGACCGACGCGAACATAGATCCTATATCTTGGGATGCTTTCTCTGGATGAACATCCCTCATATGCCTCGTCATATTTCTCGCTACTATAAGCTTGTTGCATTTCGCGCACTGCACGGAGGCGTTGTGCTTTTCCATGGTGAAAGTCCGAACGCAGACTCGTTTGCTGCGGGATACAGTTTTTATGAGAAATAAGCGAGGTCTCGCTCCAGCAGGAGACCCAACGACGGATGCACGGTTAAACCAGACCAGGCTGAGTACTGTGACTGTGACTGTGTGACTCCATTGGATATCCGATCGAGGGGTTGAGACACACAAATTATTTGCGTGTCTCAACCCCTCGATCAGATATCCAATGGAGCTAGACGCTAGCAGTAGCGTTATCGAGGTATCCATACGGCTGCGTTCACTATTTTCCCAGAATTCAGAATCCAGAATTCCAGACGTGAGTGGATTCTGATCTGATCTGATCTGTGATCTCGAGAAGAGAGTATTCGCGAGTATTCACGAGAAACTCGAGAGAAAAACGGAAAATCGCCTGGCTGCCCTCCTGCGGGGAATACTCGCTCCACCATTTTTTTTTCTCCTCCAGCCGGGCTGCTGTTTTTAGGTAAAATGTCGTACTAGGGCGCGATGATGGTATAATATGCAGCATGCTATACTAAGTCTGTGATGCTTGCACATAAGATATAGTATAGCAATTTTCAAGTTGGGGAATATTCGAGAAATTTTGGTGAATTTTAGGGATTGAGAATTTCCCGAGAAATATATGTGAAATTTGGGTGAAAGATCGAGAAACAAGAGAAAGAAATTTGGGTGATTTTAAAAGAAATGTACGTATGGGCCAACTGACGGCCTTTCGGCCCGTGGCCCCTCCCGCAGGAGACTCAGCAGAGTACCCACCCGACAGATTACTACGGAGGACACTATGACACGTCTCACACGAACAGAGACAACACAACATTTGTAGGAACTGTCACATGGCCCAAAGAACTCACATTGATGGGATATCTTCCGAAGCACTTTGGACAGGTCCTTAGCACCATAGGGGTCCACCCGAGAAGACTGAAGCCTCTCCTTAAGAAACTTTCCAGGTTGTGCAGATACCACACTCGCGTTAGACGAGACGCCTTCCTAAATGCGGGGTAATGCTAGAGTCGAGAACCATGACGCATGACCCTCTCAGAACCACACTTAGCCGAATTGCGGGTATCACAGAAGAAGAAGCCGTTGAAAGAGCAAACATGTCCTTCCTAACCTCCCCTGAATGATTTTAATCTCCACTCCTTCTCCTCACTCGATGATTTATTGATTTACCCCCCCCTACCTTAGCTCGCCCCCTCCACCCCCACACTCCGCTCCCTCCACCCCCCGCGCCTTCCCGACCCTCCACCACCGCCCCCTCCGCCTCGCTCCCGCCCTTTTTTCCATCACAGGTGTAGCCTCGCTCCACCTCCACCTCCTCTGCTGCCTCTTCGCCGGCACGGCCTTTTTAGCGCTCTGCGTAGTTTTGCCTTGCCGCGGTTTCCTAGGTTGATATGACCTAGATGAGCCCTTCCGCCGCGCCGGGGTGCGCTATGAGGATGATTCCAGCTCCCTCTGTTCTTCAGTTGCCTGCTTGCATGACATTACAACGGACTCGTGACTTTGTCATTATTCTCAGCGTAAATGTTATATTATCATTATTAATAATAACTAAATTGCCATGCAATTACCAACCATACATTACGCTCCAATGCACTCATATTTCTTTTAATTTATGTTGCTCAATTGAGTGTGTGTGTGTGCCGTAGGAATTGATGTGTTCCCTTGGATAAGAGTTTTATTTTTTTCCCACCTGTACGTTTACGTACCCCCTACTGTATATAAAATCAGTTCGATCATGAGTTCTCAGTTCATGACTGACAGATGACGCTGACACAGTGACTACACAGTGTCGTTACAGTGTCATCAGCCCGCTTTGCTATTCGCGGTTTGCTTGTTTAAGTAAGTAAGTAAGGTGAGGTAATTTGCTTCGGTCCTAAAACAGTTTAAAAACATAAAGAGCAGATGTTATGTGACACTCGAGCTGCGCATGCAGCTTATGGGAGAAATTTCTGATGGCTTAACGCCATGATGAGATATGGCCCGATTTCCGATGTCGTAGTTTTAGTGGGCCAACCTGTATTATGACCATTTTATCTATTAGTGTTCATAATTAGGCCTCAACGAGATACCTTTCCAAATGCACGTCGTTTATTTCGTTATGAAAAGCAAAAATGCGTGACACTCGCATTTTTCATTATCTTATGAACCCTTTAAGTTTATGGATCTCAGTCTTCAGACTAGAGTAGAGACTTCCTCTTCATCTTGGCACAATATAAACTGTCAGAATATATTGTTTATCTTGCAAGCGCGTAAAGCAAGTTTTGTAGTTAATTATTCTGGGATAGATCTAGTTGAAGGTTCACTACCATGCCTTCTCGTGTCTCCGCCCTAGGGCCACTTCCACCTCTGAGACTCCTCCTCGCCCTCCATGCGCTCCTCTTTGCTCACCATGCCGGAGTCGTGCTTTGCGCGGACTCCGACGGAGTCATTTTGAATTGGAGCGCGGGTGAATCCTACTTGTACTCTTCCTCGACATGTGCCGAAGTGGAGGGAACGGCCATCACGTTCGTGGACGAGCTGGGACGTGCTGAAGTCATTATTGGCCTTGAGTATGAAATAGAAAGAAGTCGGAAGTGGGAGGAGAACGGGGGACAAGAGCGAAGGCTTAAGTTCTATTTTGAGGAGGGGTCATCCGGGGACACCGCCTATTTGCAATCGACGAGGATGTATAACTTGCAAGGCGATGGCTGGTTGTATCGAGAACCGGACTCGTCCGATGAGCAAACTGCCTTTCAAACAACCAAGGGGGAAATTTTTTCTTGTGAACAAGTTACTTTCGGCTACTACAACCCAATTTGGAATAGCACCTCTAAAGAGTATGAGTGGGATATGACGAAGAACGGAAGCTTAGTGATGCACGACGTTTTGATCGGTGGCTTTCTCCACGAAAATACTACGGTGGATGATTACATCAAATATAATCCTTGCTCTGCGCAGGGTAAATTTTGCAAGGCAACGAACTTTGTTATTACGTGTGTTGAAGAAAAACCGTCCAGCGCCTGCGGCGATAAGAGTGAAGTCACCAGTGCGCCCACGACCTCGTCCACCACCTCTCCCACGAGCTCGCCCACCACCTCGCCCTCGGGCTCGCCACCCTAAAAGTGTAAACGCCCACGGGCTCGCCACTCTAAAAGTGTAAAGAGATAAGCACTCCAAGTGAGTTGCTGTCGCACGGCAGGCGCTGTGAATGGTATGGTATTCCAGTTGTGCGCGAGGCTGTTGAGTTTTGCGTAGCCGAGGCAAGGTTTTCACCAAGCTTGCTCCTCAGAAACGACGGCCACGTTGTTGTTAAGGTTCCTCAGCGTCGTAAGCTTCGCGTACTCGGCCTTGGGTTCAGGCGTCTCTTCAGGTGCCTAAACAGTCACGGTCGCCGCAGGTAGGCCAGCCTCTCGAGGGGGGCTCAAGGGGCAATTTAAATAGCCAAGGGTACCGCATATCTTTTTCCAACACTTCTGAGACGTATAATCGCGCCCCAACACTTCAGAGACATAACTTTTCCTGCTGCTTTTATGAATGGGAATGGAATTGTCGTCCCAAGCGCACTGCAGAAAGTGCCACTTGATGATAGCTCAGTATGCTATAAAAATACCAAGTCGCACGTGTATCCACAGAACCGGAACACAGGGCATTCGACAGTTCACAACTGAAATCGACAGCCTTTAGGACTCTGCTCTCCCTTGCAGACGAGGGCTCACACGGAAGCGCGGAAACTATCCAAAACGAAGTCGCCCTCAAACCACTGCGGTCATGCACGCATTTCAGATGGCTGAAAGCAGAATTTTTTACAAAAGAAGCAAAGCAGATCTGGCAAGTAAAGCAGAGGCCAACCATAGCGCCACCGTCGTGCGCCTGCCGGAGCTCCAAACTGTTCACAGGATGCGGTTTGGACAGGTGCAACATGTAGGTGACGAAAATAAGTAAGTTATGAAAGAGGGTAACGTTAATGATTGCGTATGATTCAAATGATAGGCTTTGCACGTGCACTAGAAATAAATTGTGGCTGTGGGGCTGTGAAGGGCAGACCTGGCGATGCGATGTGTAATGGGGGATGGGAGGGGCTTGCCTCGCGGAGGGCAGACCTGGAGGCGGGCATCGAGGTGTATCCTGGGTACTCTGGGGAGGCGATCAACGTCAGCGGCCTGGTGCAGGTGTCCCAGCTGGCGAATGGCAGCTTGGAGGTGGCGTACACTCTGAGCGGAGCGCAGCCCGGGGAGCTGCAGGCGGAGCTGGAGGCGTACCCGGGTCACGTCGGGGAGTGGTCCAACATCTCCGGCACCGTGACGGTGACTGAGGGCAGCGCGGCGGATGGCTCGGTGGCGGTGGTGTACGATCTGAAGGGAGTGCCAGCAGGCAGTCTGTCGGCGCAGATGGGTGTATATCCTGGGTACGACGGGGAGTGCATCGTCATGGGCACGGTGGTGGTGACACGCGTGAATAGCACGAGCATCCACGTGGCATACAACCTGAGCGGCCTGGAGGCATCCGAGGAGGGCGGGCTGCACATCCACAGCGGGAGCAGCTGTGCGGAGGCGAGCGAGGTGGGCGGACACTACTACAGCCCGACCAATGGATCGGACCCATGGGAGCTGACCGCGTACACGGCGGACAGCGGCGGGGCGGCCGAGGGGTCCTTTGAGATCAGCAGCGGGCACCCGTACGGGGAGAACAGTGGGCACGCCTTCGTGGTACACCTGTCCAACGGCACGCGGGCGGGCTGCGGCACGCTGGAGGCGGTGGGGTACGGCCTGCACATCCACGAGGGCTTGGCGTGCGATGACGCCGGGGGGCACTACTGGACCCCGGCGTCGGACCCGGACCCGTGGGCGGCGACGCTGTACTACCCTGACGGGGAGGGCAACGCGGAGGGCGTGCTGGAGGTGGACTCCGGGTACGCGTACCTGAACAACTCCGGGCACGCGCTCGTGGTGCACTCCGGGTCGGAGCGCATCGGGTGCGGGGTGCTGGCGCAGGTGCGGTACGGGATGCACATCCACGAGGGTACGGCGTGCGAGGATGCGGGTGGGCACTACTGGACCCCGGCGTCGGACCCGGACCCGTGGAATCTGGACACGAGCTACTACGTGCCGTGCGGCAAGGGCAGCGCGGAGGGGTCCTTCTCCATCTGGAGCGGGTATGACCTGGGCGCGAACCAGGGGCACGCATTCGTCGTCCACGGTGCGCAGGGGGAGCGCATCGGGTGCGGCGTGCTCAACACATCCACCGCTCCAGAACCCCCTGCAGTGCCACCACCACCCACCCCTTCTACCCCATCACCACCACCGCCACCGTCCCCTCCTTTGCCCCCGTCCCCATCAGCCCCACCGCCGTCCCCCTTTTCACCCATGTCACCGTCACCCCCACCATCGTCTGCATCCACGCCCCCACCACCGTCCCTTGCTTCACCACCGCCGCCGTCATGTCCACAGCCATCATCACCCCCACCGCCAGTGGGAGGTGAGACTAGTGGGCGCTTCCCATGGATGTGGGGCCTGCTGCGACTCAGGGTGGTGTAAATGAGGGAGTGTGTGTGATGTGAAAGCGGACTTTGGTTGTAGAGAGTAAGGATGGACAAGCGTGGGTAAGATTGCAGATCTGTCATTGGACAATGGACAAAGTCACCAACCCGATTGCTGGCTTTTGTCGGCGGACTTTATGCCGTTCAATGTGTGCGTGTGGTATCTTATTGCGGCCCGTGCGAGCGAGGCACGAAAAGTCCTCCCGGGTCGGGTAGATTCCATTTGTTTGATGTGTAGCTGCAAAGATCCTGCATACTTCTCCACGGGGTTGGTGGTGGGCTGGCTTTTGTTGACGGGCCTCATGCAGTTCAGTGTGGTATCTTGCCTGGCGCAGGGACTGACCCCCTTATTGCCCGCATGTGGTTTCTGCTCCCCGTCATTACCCATGCCGGCAGTGCTTATTTATGAGCTGCTGGGGGACATGCCACCGGAACATACGTACTCCGTGGCCCGGATGTCGGGACGCGATGTTGCATACCCATCAGGGATTGATGCGTATGGGCCATGCTATCATCAGTGATTGACGTGCATGGGCCATGCTATCATCAGTGATTGACGTGCATGGGCCATGCTATCATCAGTGATTGACGTGCATGGGCCATGCTATCATCAGTGATTGACGTGCATGGGCCATGCTATCATCAGTGATTGACGTGCATGGGCCATGCTATCATCAGTGATTGACGTGCATGGGCCATGCTTTGTAGGGTTGATGCTGTGGGTTGTATCCAAAGGGGTGCCCCGACGAGGCGTAAATCAAGCGATGCGATGTGTAATGGGGTATGGGAGGGGCTTGCCTCGCGGAGGGCAGACCTGGTGGCGGGCATCGTGGTGTATCCTGGGTACTCTGGGGAGGCGACCAACGTCAGCGGCCTGGTGCAGGTGTCCCAGCTGGCGAATGGCAGCTTGGAGGTGGCGTACACTCTGAGCGGAGCGCAGCCCGGGGAGCTGCAGGCGGAGCTGGAGGCGTACCCGGGTCACGTCGGGGAGTGGTCCAACATCTCCGGCACCGTGACGGTGACTGAGGGCAGCGCGGCGGATGGCTCGGTGGCGGTGGTGTACGATCTGAAGGGAGCGCCAGCAGGCAGTCTGTCGGCGCAGATGGGTGTATATCCTGGGTACGACGGGGAGTGCATCGTCATGGGCACGGTGGTGGTGACACGCGTGAATAGCACGAGCATCCACGTGGCATACAACCTGAGCGGCCTGGAGGCATCCGAGGAGGGCGGGCTGCACATCCACAGCGGGAGCAGCTGTGCGGAGGCGAGCGAGGTGGGCGGACACTACTACAGCCCGACCAATGGATCGGACCCATGGGAGCTGACCGCGTACACGGCGGACAGCGGCGGGGCGGCCGAGGGGTCCTTTGAGATCAGCAGCGGGCACCCGTACGGGGAGAACAGTGGGCACGCCTTCGTGGTACACCTGTCCAACGGCACGCGGGCGGGCTGCGGCACGCTGGAGGCGGTGGGGTACGGCCTGCACATCCACGAGGGCTTGGCGTGCGATGATGCCGGGGGGCACTACTGGACCCCGGCGTCGGACCCGGACCCGTGGGCGGCGACGCTGTACTACCCCGACGGGGAGGGCAACGCGGAGGGCGTGCTGGAGGTGGAGTCTGGGTACGCGTACCTGAACAACTCCGGGCACGCGCTCGTGGTGCACTCCGGGTCGGAGCGCATCGGGTGCGGGGTGCTGGCGCAGGTGCGGTACGGGATGCACATCCACGAGGGTACGGCGTGCGAGGATGCGGGTGGGCACTACTGGACCCCGGCGTCGGACCCGGACCCGTGGAATCTGGACACGAGCTACTACGTGCCGTGCGGCAAGGGCAGCGCGGAGGGGTCCTTCTCCATCTGGAGCGGGTATGACCTGGGCGCGAACCAGGGGCACGCATTCGTCGTCCACGGTGCGCAGGGGGAGCGCATCGGGTGCGGCGTGCTCAACACATCCACCGCTCCAGAACCCCCTGCAGTGCCACCACCACCCACCCCTTCTACCCCATCACCACCACCGCCACCGTCCCCTCCTTTGCCCCCGTCCCCATCAGCCCCACCGCCGTCCCCCTTTTCACCCATGTCACCGTCACCCCCACCATCGTCTGCATCCACGCCCCCACCACCGTCCCTTGCTTCACCACCGCCGCCGTCATGTCCACAGCCATCATCACCCCCACCGCCAGTGGGAGGTGAGACTAGTGGGCGCTTCCCATGGATGTGGGGCCTGCTGCGACTCAGGGTGGTGTAAATGAGGGAGTGTGTGAGTGATGTGAAAGCGGACTTTGGTTGTAGAGAGCAAGGATGGACAAGCGTGGGTAAGATTGCAGATCTGTCATTGGACAACAGACAAAGTCACCAACCCGATTGCTGGCTTTTGTCGGCGGACTTTATGCCGTTCAATGTGTGCGTGTGGTATCTTATTGCGGCCCGTGCGAGCGAGGCACGAAAAGTCCTCCCGGGTCGGGTAGATTCCATTTGTTTGATGTGTCGCTGCAAAGATCCTGCATACTTCTCCACGGGGTTGGTGGTGGGCTGGCTTTTGTTGACGGGCCTCATGCAGTTCAGTGTGGTATCTTGCCTGGCGCAGGGACTGACCCCCTTATTGCCCGCATGTGGTTTCTGCTCCCCGTCATTACCCATGCCGGCAGTGCTTATTTATGAGCTGCTGGGGGACATGCCACCGGAACATACATACTCCGTGGCCCGGATGTCGGGACGCGATGTTGCATACCCATCAGGGATTGATGCGTATGGGCCATGCTATCATCAGTGATTGACGTGCATGGGCCATGCTATCATCAGTGATTGACGTGCATGGGCCATGCTATCATCAGTGATTGACGTGCATGGGCCATGCTATCATCAGTGATTGACGTGCATGGGCCATGCTATCATCAGTGATTGACGTGCATGGGCCATGCTATCATCAGTGATTGACGTGCATGGGCCATGCTATCATCAGTGATTGGCGTGCATGAGCCATGCTATCATCAGGGATTGATGCGTATGGGCCATGCTATCATCAGTGATTGACGTGCATGGGCCATGCTATCATCAGGGATTGACGTGCATGGGCCATGCTGTCATCAGTGATTGATGCGTATGGGCCATGCTATCATCAGTGATTGATGCGTATGGGCCATGCTATCATCAGTGATTGATGCGTATGGGCCATGCTATCATCAGTGATTGATGCGTATGGACCATGCTAGCATCCATCACTGGGCCACTGGGGGGCATGCCAGCAGGGTCCGTTTATTCCGAAACCCTAGGACCAACTATTGTTGGGCGATGATCGGTCACATCGTATCATCTTTCCGTGCTGCTTTGCATCTGGGTTGGGAATATGGTTGAGTTTTTGGTATCTTGTCACGGCCCCGCCCTGCTCTTGATTTGCGGCCCGTGCGAGCGAGGCACAAAACGCCCACCCGGATCGGGTAGATTCCATAAGTATGATGACTTGCTGAGAAGCTCCTGATTTGCTTCTCACATCCACTGGGATGATGGTGGGCTGGCTTTTGTTGGCCGATCTCATGCCATCCAGTGTATGCGAGATGACTCACGGCCGGCCCTGTGTGCTCCGACTATTCTCTCTCATTCTCAACCCTATGCACTAGTCTGAAAGCTGAGTGAACTGTCAAATGACAAACACCCGGAGTAAAGACCGGAGCATACCCCTCTTCACACCCGCAACCCAAACAACCACCATCCATATGCCCCTCCCACAAGAGCAAGGTCGAGTCCACGCCCAAGGTATCAGGTGCAGGTGCGCAGTTCTGGCTTATTGGCCTAGAGTTCTCGAATCCTGCTAAGCTCTCCTTGGCTAACGGTTTATTAAACAAGGAAGGGCCGCAGGAAGGTCCCGTTGGCAGTCAAGCTGTGGCATGGGTCTGTGTCCAGGTATCTTGCGGTTCGGTAACTCTCCTTTGCTCTCTCCCGTTCTCTTCGCATTCACCCCCTCCTCTCCCACCAGTCTCTCCCATGGCTCTCTCCCCCTTCTTGAATGATGCTCCCGATTACATTCCCTATGCGGCCCGTGCGAGCAAGGCACAAAACGCCCACCCGGATCGGGTAGATTCCATAAGTATGATGACTTGCTGAGAAGCTCTTTTCAATCGAGGTCATGGGGAATGCCGGTATCTTCGGCAGCATTGTTCCTAGAAGCATGGAGCTTGCCCAACTGAGCCCCCGCGGCTGCGCCCTGTTCCTGATCGCTGCTCACATCCACCGAGATGATAGCGAGATGAATCATGGCCAAACCTGGGAAACCCCCCCCCACTCCCCATCCCCTGTACAGCCTTTTTGTAAGTGATTTTTGTAGCCCTCTTGTACCTACGGGTGAACCCCCATCCTCGGCTCAGGGGACCAAGGCGGACTGGAGTGGCCCATAGGGGGCTTTACCCCAGCGGGAAGACCTGTCGGCCCGGTTAATGTCTAACGTTCGTCGCCTTGGCCGCCCTTGTCCCTCTCAAATAGGAAACCCCTCTGCTAAGCCCAACGCAAGCGCGTATGAAGACGGCCTAGTGGGCTGGTGCCCTACCATGAGTCCCTCTTAGAACACATCGTGCGTGAGTGCCCAACAACTGGGGGCACTCACGCATGATGCGTTCTGTTCAGCAGAACCCATCCTGTGTAGTGTACGCCCCACTTGTTGGGCACTCACGGCCCCGCCCTGCTCTTGATTTGCTTCTCACATCCACTGGGATGATGGTGGGCTGGCTTTTGTTGGCCGATCCCATGCCATCCAGTGTATGCGAGATGACTCACGGCCGGCCTTGTGTGCTCCGACTATTCTCTCTCATTCTTACCCCTTTGCACTAGTCTGAAGGCTGAGTGAGCTGTCAGACGACAGACACCCGGAGTAAAGACCGGAGCATACCCCTCTTCACACCCGCAACCCAAGCAACCACCATCCATATGCCCCTCCCACAAGAGCAAGGTCGAGTCCGCGCCCAAGGTATCAGGTGCAGGTGCGCAGTTCTGGCTTATTGGCCTAGAGTTCTCGAATCCTGCTAAGCTCTCCTTGGCTAACGGTTTATTAAACAAGGAAGGGCCGCAAGGGGGTCCCGTTGGCAGTCAAGCTGTGGCATGGGTCTGTGTCTAGGTATCTTGCGGTTCGGGAACTCTCCTTTGCTCTCTCCCGTTCTCTTCGCATTCACCCCCTCCTCTCCCACCAGTCTCTCCCATGGCTCTCTCCCCCTTCTTGAATGATGCTCCCGATTACATTCCCTGTGCGGCCCGTGCGAGCGAGGCACAAAACGCCCACCCGGATCGGTTAGATTCCATAAGTATGATGACTTGCTGAGAAGCTCTTGATTTGCTTCTCACATCCACTGGGATGATGGTGGGCCGGCCTTATCGGCTGATCTCATGCCATCCAATGTGTCTGTGGTATCTTTGGCCTGCCTGGGCTTGAGCACCGGAATGGACTATTTCCATGACGGACCTGCGGTGCAAAGCTGGCTGAGCTCCCAGCTACCCCACATTTTCGGCTGTGATTCGTGTTTGTGGTGGGTTTGCTTTGCGCTTGGTTTGGTATGTGCCGAAGTGAATGGTATCTTGTCACGGCCCCGCCCTGTTCCTGAATGCTTCTCACTCCACTGGGATGATGCTGGGCTGGCTTGTCAGCAGATCTCATGCCGTTCAGTGTGTGTAAGTGGTATCTTTGCACAGCCCCACCACTGTTACTGAATGCTTCTCCTCCACTGGGATGATGCTGGGCTAGAAACTGTCAGCAGATCTCATGCACGTTCAGTGTGTGTCAGTAGTATCTTTGCACAGCACCTGTTCCTGAATGCTTCTCACTCCACTGGGATGATGCTGGGCTGGCAGATCTCATGCCGTTCAGTGTGTGTCAGTGGTATCTTTGCACAGCCCCGCCCTGTTCCTGAATGCTTCTCTCCTCCACCGGGATGATGCCGAAGGGAGGCTCGGGGTTTTGGGGTTTCGGTGCCCTTTACTTATGTTTGAGCTCGGCAGGGTACATCGAAGGCTCGGCTATTGTGGTGCTTTCAGTGGTCACCTTCGAGGATCTGGACATGGCATCCTTCGAGGATGGAGGCTTCACTGATGAGTTCACCACCAACTTCAAGGCGGCGATGGCCGAAAGTGCGAGCTGTGACAAGGTTGGTTGGTGAGGCAATTATTCCGGTTCAGCTCGGATGGCATGTATGCACGAGGTCGTAGGATTCACCGGGGATGCAAAACCAGAGATGCAGTGAGCGAAACAAGCAGAAACATCACCCTGGCCAGGCCCTGCATCATGTATGACCTTGGCCAGGACCTGTATTACGCAGCACCCCTTTCCTCGAGCACAATAGGCGTGTGTGCACCCCTCCCCGAGTTTGAAGATGCTCCTGTCCGTCAGCACGGCACTTACTATGCCGTTTGCGGCATCTCAGCTGAGCGTTTGCCTTACCGGTTAGGATGGGACGGGTTTGGGGGCGTAGGACGACGTCGAGGTGTATGCCATTTCTGCCGGCAGTGTGCAAGTGAGCAGCTCTGTTCGTCTTGGGTCCGCCGAGGAACAAGCAGGGGCAGCCACCTTTGTTGCGGCGCTGGAGAGCAATGCGTCTAGGTGCGCGTGCTGCTACTGCACCCTTCGATCCCCTTCGTTGTGTCGGAGGCGATCGAAGTGTTCACTCTTCCACACGCACCGATCAGCGGGCCAGCTTGCGATTCTTTCAAAGCTCACTCGAGGGTGGTCTGCGGCTGTCCGTTTCTACTTCCTTGGGTGGCGGTTTGCCTGCGTTCGACAGACAAAGGAGTCCCCAACAGCGGCCAAAGCCGTGCAGGGCCCAGGTCCTGTCAGTTTCCAGGAGGCCCGCTGCTATCTGGTTCCGGGCGGCCCACTGCTGCCCGGTTCCAGGTTGCCCACTGCTCTCTGGTTGCCCGTTGCTGTCTGGTTTTAGGCGGCCCGCTGCTATCTGGTTCCAGGCAGCCCACTGTTGTCTGGTTCCAGGCGGCCTAATGCTCTCTGGTTCCGGGGCGGCCCATGCTGTCTGGTTTCAGGTGATGGCCACTGTACATCTGGTTCAAGCGACCACTGTTGTCCTGGTTTTCCCGGTGGCCACTGTTGTCTGGTTGGTGGCCCTGCTCTCTGGTTCCAGAGGTAGCCCGCTGCTATCAGTTGGCGCGGCCTGGTGTCCAGTTCAGGCGGCCGCACTGTGTGCGGTTCCGGGCGGCCCACTGCACATCCGGTTCAGGTGGCCCACTGCTCTCTGGGTTCCCGGGCGGCCCACTTTACTGTCGGTTCGAGCGGCCCTGCTGTCTGGATTTTCGAAACCCTGCTGTGGCTCACGGGTTCCTGGCTGGCCACGCTGCTGTCTGGGTTCTCGAGCTGACCGCTGCCTATCAGTTCCGACGTGCTGCCATCATCACGGTTCGGTGACCACTGCTGTCTGGTTCCAGGCGGCCCATTGCTGTTTGGTTCCGGGCGGCCCGCTGCTGTCCGGTTCCGGGCGGCCTGCTATTGTTTCATGCTCGGTTTTCTCTCTTTCTCACGCAGTGCTTTGCCTGGTCAGTTCACCTGCCTACCACATTACGTGCTGACTGAACGTGGCCACTCCTGCAGCTGCCATAAGCATAGCAGCTTCGGCATCGCCAAGCGCGATGTCATGTTGTGATATTCATCCACTTCATCTAAACGGGTTCCCCCGCCGCCGATCCCTCCACCGCCATTCCAGCACCCTCCCCTTAGTGTTCCTCCCAGTGCTGTTCCTCCCAGTGCTTCACGAGGTTACGGGGCAGGCACTCTTGTACCACATGAGTTGTCGTAAGCCTTATGAGCGATTGCCCGTGGGTTTTTCTGCAGCATCTTTGAAGCCGAAGAATTCAGCAGTTATGGGCATATATCATCGGCAAACGTCACATCTTTCACAGAGGATCCCTCCCCACCACCCCTCCATCCTCCGCCTTCACCGCTGACCGGCATTCCACCCCCTCCATCACCGCCTTCCGCTTCAGCGTTCCACCACACTCAAGTCTGCCCGCCTTCACCATGACCAGCTATCTTCGTGCCCCTCCACCGCCTTCCTGCAGTGGCACGCTGTCTGCATCCCACCTCCACCGCCTTCACCGCATGACCAGCTGTCTCCATGCCACCTCCCACCGCCTTCACTTTGACCAGCGGTCCAACCTCCCACCGTGTTCTTCTTTGTTCCCCCCGTTGCCGCCATTCTCACCCCATCACCATTCCTACCGTGTCCCCATCTCCGCCACCTCGACACCTACCTCCATACTCGTCGCCAGGTGTTGCCTTTCCCCGTTTTTGCTCTGAATAGGGGAACCTTCGGGGAACCTTCGGGACAACCCGCACAGCATACAGCAGTATTGTTTTCCAGGCCAGACTCACATGTCGTCAGATGCACTCAACCACGATGCCTTCTTAGCCACTCATAACCGTCATGCATCCTCGGTCGTATAAAGACATGCAGCAATCGCTCATTCACCATGAGATGGTGGCAGGATGACCACAGCTGACATGGCCACGAGGACAGATTGCCGGGCCGCTGATCATTGTGAATTGCCCTCAGGTGATGGGAAGGAAAGCAACTCTGCCGAAAGCAATGATGAAATTTTTGGAATTTCCAGAGCGGCATTCTTTGGAATAGGAATTGGTGTGTCACTCGCGGTGTCAATTTTATTTACAGCATTTCTGGCGCTCTATATGTTTGAGACACGCCCAACAGACGAGTCATTGATTCGATACATATCAAACAAGCGGGGCTTACACAGTGGCTCAGCAAAACTCGTCTATTCGATGTCGAAATATCTGCGTAGAACATTTTCACGGTCTAAGGGGGCTACGAAGAAACATGTAATGGTACGTGGTAGCGTAGCTGGTGCGCACATGATGGTGAATATAAACCCACTGGCCCGTTACTCGAACCTGCCTGGGACCAGTGGACCAGTGGAAACCGAAGAAGGAGCCGACGCAGACGCAAGATTGTGAGTGACACTGTACTTTGTATGTAACAAGCATGAGTGCTCTGCAATAAATGGCCAGGCTAGGGTTATGAACGGGTGCTAAGATGCATCATTAAGTATGGCATGCAGCATTTATAAAGCCGCATAGTCCTTTATTGGAATGCAAGTAAATAGCATATTGCAATACGATTCCACGTAACCACGATGTATTACTGCATGCGCATGATCTTAGTGGGTCCTTTTGCTCCAGTTTCATATGTTGTCAGGCGGAGAGAATCGACAAGGCTAGAACTTCAGCGATTTCAATTGTTTGAAGTTTGTAATATCACAATCTTGTTTATTGTCCTGGATGATCGGATTCGATCGATGGCACACAAACCTATAATTTCCTGGATAGCCAAAACCAAAATTATGGGATCGCATATCGTTATTGCCGAATAGAATGGGGATTCTAAATACATCATTTTTATAATTGCGGAAGCTTTGATGCGTGCCCGCATATTTGTTGTGCCGGGGCAAGATGTGCACGATATGTGGAATCGTGCATGATAGTATGATAGGCGCGATGATAGTTTGACATATATTTGATGACGGTATGACGTGGCAGCATAAAGGGATACCCAAATTTTGGGAATATCTTATGCTACCGCGTCATTAAGGGATGCCCAAAAATTCGGGATGCCTTTTGAAAAGTTTTGATGGGAATTGGAATATTACGGCATTGATGCATTCAGTTCACTGTAACTTAAAATTGTGCGAAAACCAAATTTGGAATAAATATACTGTGTAAGCTTAATCCCCGTTTTCGGAATGAATATTTTATAACATAAAGTATGTTCGTCCCATTGATTATGACGAAGCTTACGGGTTGCCCTTATGTCGACAACACAAGGGATCAAGTACTCTTTACTGAAACCTGAACTCGAAAATCGTTCACACCAAAGTTTTTTGAAAAGGGACAACCTACGATTTCATCAAAGCATTTGACCACTCTATGTTTCTAAATCCTAGCATTTCCTAACCGCCTTAAACTGGAGAGTGGGGAAATGTCCCCCATTTGTGCGACACACTACTTGGTATGCGCGGTATAGTTTGCCGATATCTCGTGGGTGCGGGTGCAGACCAAAACGTGTTTTCGAAACACTTGAAAATGAAGAAAAGAATTGCATGTCCGCCGCCTCATATTGCCACATAAGACCGCTCCGCGTGCGGGGACCGCCCCGCTGCCCATTTCCAGTTTTTGCGCGAACAAACGATCGTTCTTGTCATCAAGACCCGATTCCTAGCCCATACTTAGGCACTTAAAATCTGTGTCGCGGAGCCCTGGCAAAATTTTGAGAAAATTGACAGAAATGCAGCGAGGACTACTTTGACACCACTAGAGAGCCCCTTTCAACATTATTCTCAACTCCAATAGTGGTGCCAGCGACCTCAGCTGCAGGCAGCAAGTGTACAGTACAGCCCTTTTCTGGACTCCTTAACACTGTGTCTACTTTTATTCCCTGTTGAATAAAAGTAGACATTTTTCATCGATTTTTCGAACTTTATGGAACCGGCTGCAACTCTTCCTACCGAAACTAGACAACATGTTTCAACATTTTCTTCGCTAGATAGCTGCTTGCTGGACTCTTGCACTTTCTGGACTCTGTGGATATTTGAGCTCTATTTGCACCCAATATCCACGCGTATGCCGGAGTGTCACTGGTGTCGTCTGGAGGGTATAACCAGAGCCGCGAAGTACCGAGCTGTACGTGTTCGTGTTGACCGATTCGTGGAGGAGTTTGTCTGCCTAGAGTGTGTACAGACTTTCTGGCTTGACCTTCTACCTCGCCAATACCAGTCTGGGCCACCATATCACTGCACCTGGGAACTACGTTAGAGCCCCCTCCACGAGTATGACGACCTTATTGGTGGAACAAGCCACAATTCTTCCTGCTGAAACTGGACAACCTACTGCAATATTTTCTGCATCAACTGGCAGCTTCCTGGACTTGTAGCTCTTCCGCTGCAACCTTAAAGCTGCACCCCTCATATTCTGGTGAGCCACGGTGACCACCAGCATATGGCCATACCCTTTGGTATTGGCGACACGTACAACCGACAGTGGTGGAAACAGGGCTTTGGCAAGTGGGTCTACCCTCCTGGACCTCTTCAGCAACCTGGTATTTCAATTGGCGGCTTCCCTCCTTCCCCTTCAGTGTCCCCCACTACGTCGGACGACGAAGAGGACCCGTTCACACTTCCTGAGGGTTTCCACTTCCTGAGGGTTACCGTTACCTCAACTTCCACAACAGAACTAGCCTGCCTACTTCCAGATATGCAGCCGCCCTACGACCCATACGCCGTACCCCCGTCTCCATTCACCTTTCCACCCTCACTTGTTGTTGGCTTCTTTCCACCCTCCACCACCGGACCTGCAGTACTCATGGCCCCGGGACAGCCCAGTCCCCTGCCATATCAACCACCTCAGGTCCCCCTCGCAGACCCCCGCCTTACTCCACTCAGCCCTTACCCACAACCACATCCCTCAGGAACTGTCCCGGTGTACCACACCCCAGCAGCAGTTCCTGGACCGGTCCCCGCTGTACCATGGACCTGGTCTGGGGGTTTCCCCTTCGGGGGGTTCCCTCCCCTTACGCCCCTGCACTTCACTCCCCGGCTCAGACGCTGCCAGGGACTGCTAGGAGTGCTGAGGAGGCGGCACAATGGCTGGCGTATCGTCGGCAGGAAGAGGCGGCGGTGCTGGCTGCGTCAGGCTTGCAGGTGGGAGCTCAGGCCACCTATGGTGCTGGAGGGGTGCTCGCAGAGCGCCCCGGCACGGGCTACCCAGCAGGGGCCGTTCATACCACTGGAGGGGTGCACGCAGAGCACCCCGGTGAGGGCTTCCCTGCAGGGGCCCACGCGACGAACGCTGGAGGGGTACAGGAGGATGAGCCGGAGGAGGAGCCTGTCGCAGACGGTCACTGCCCTCACGATGAGTACCTGAGAGCAGGGGGCCACAGTGACGTAGACCCCGACAACCCATTTGGCCGTAGTGCTGGCGAGGAGTCTGCGTATGAGTACGAGGCAGACCCCAACGACTACGACGCGTATCTGCGGGTGGGGGGTCACAGTGACGTGGACCCCAACGATCCGTACGGGGAAGGGCAGCGATGGGACGAGGTAGATGGCGAGGAGGGAGAGCAGGAGGAGCTGGTCGTCGCCATTGCTGCGTCAGCCTCAGCGCAGCGCATTGTCACTGTTGGCGCTGACGAGGCGTCCGCAGCACCGCCACAACCGCCTGAGGTGTTCGTCTCGAACAACGCAGGGCGTCGGCGGTCTCGCCGTTCGTCGGGGCCGAGCAGCTGGGACGAGCGCAACCTGCCCTTCCGCGAGGAGTCCGACTCCAATTCTGGCGGGGGCTCTTCGTCTGCCTCGCAGACGTCCTCGTCGAGGTCTTCGAGATCCTCGAGGTCGTCTAAGTCGGGCAAGAGTGGGCAGAGTGACGGACTGAGTGACCGGGCCCGCAAGCATCGCAACTCCAAGGAGAGGAAGCGGAGGCTGCAGCGTCGAGAGCGTGACGAAGGGCGGACCCTTACCCCTGCAGCCCTCGCGGCCACCTTCAGGGAGTGCCTGAGGGAGTTCCACAGCCAAGGCAGCGACTCAAGGTCCGCTCCTGCAGACCCCACAGCCGACACCACCTGCCATTGCGGACCCCCAAGACGGGGTTATTTCAGTCGCTGGTGGGGTGCCCGCAGAGCACTCCGGCGCGGATCCTCCAGTGGGGGTCATTTCAGACGCTGGAGGGGTGCACGCAGAGCACCCCGGCGTAGACCCCCCAGCGGAAGTTGCTTCGGTTGGTCCGCAATTGGCGGAGGGCGGGGAGGAGATTCACCCGCAGCGAGCTGTTGTTGCCCCCCTGACTGCGGTGGCGGCCCCCGATGTGGGGGTGCAAATTGAGCAGCCCGGCGGCAGAGGAGGAGCTGGAGCCAGCAGCGGGGACGTGACCCTGCAGCAGATGTCGGGCAAGGGCAGCGCCACACGAGAGCGCGAGACCGTTGGCTCCCGTCAACTGGCCCGGCTACGAAGACAGTCCCTGGAGACGGTGGCGGTTCTCGGGTCTGGTGAAGGACCCCCCCTGCTGACCACACCCCAGGCACTGACTCGACAGCTGACGTTCGACACGTGAGCTACTGAGCTTCCGTGGGGCAAACGGAACCGCTGATGGTCCTGGTGGAGTGACGCCTGGCGGGCCCTCAGCGGAGCTGCCTCCCCCTGCACATGACCCTGCTGTACCAGCTCTTGGAGGTGGCGATGGGGGATGTGCACCATCTGGACCTCCAACAGCTGCTCCCTTGCAAACCGCGAGGCCACCCCCAACGCCCAGTGGGCCACCACCATCACATCCCCCTCCTGGTAGCACGTTTGCGTTGCCAGCGCCAGGGCATGATGGTGGAGGTCGTGATGGGTCGCCAGAGAGACCTCCCCCTCCCCCTCCTTCTGGTCAAGGTGGGTATCGAGGGCGGGCTCTATTGGCCACTCGAGATGGGCACACTCTGTGGGTACCGCAGCCTTGGGGGGACACCGGATATCCCCTCGGAATGCCGACGGCCGCGGTCAGATCGGCTGCAGATGGGGGCCTTGACCTCTTCTACAAGGCTATCCTCATGCTGGGAGTATCACTGAGGGAGTACCTTGACATGGGGGGCACTGTGGCACAGCCACCAGTCATGCTGACGACCCCGGAGATGGAGACGCATGCGTGGGTGGTAGACCGGGGCGTGGTGGACGCGGCCCTCCTGGCATACCGCAGTAGGCCTGCGGGCTCAGGAAACCCCCGCCCGGAATGGAAGCACGTCTCCAGCAGTACCCCTGAGTCCGAGACTCACCTCCTGGATCCCGACTGTCTTGCAGCATGGGCCGAGGTGGAGCAATCGGAGTGGTATCGGCAGCTGCAGTCACAGTCAGCTCCTACGCCAATTCCGACTCCAACCCCGCCTCCATCTGATGGTCGAGCCACTTCCTAGCTCTGACAGCAGCCCCCACCTCTGTACACCACCCGACGACCCCCGCGCCTGCGACGGCTCCGACTGGCCTTGGTCCACGTCATCATCCTCGACCTCACCTTTCACCTAACGCAGCGACCTTTACTCCTGCAGCTACTGCATCGTCCACCGCGGGAGAGCCCAGCAGCCGTGACCTCATCGGCGAGCAGAAGGTGGAGGACGCGCTAATGAAGCTCGTGAACAAGCTGCCGAAGTTCCCTTCAGAAGGTGATCTGTCCGAAGTCGACAAGGTTGCCAACCAGCTGGAGGCCTTCTCTCGAAAGGTCCAGAACTTACTGGACAACAAGCTGGTAATGAGGGTGTGCCGCCAAGCTAGCTGCACCGCTGAGGGATACATTGCCTCCGTCCCTGACATCATGTGGATTGTGGCGGAGGAGTGCTTGCGAGGTGAGCAGCGGGAGTTTGTGGAGACGGCCGCGGGAGGTGTCGGCACGTCAGCGGGGTGGATACAGCGGTACGCCGACGCTGACATATTCTTCGGAGACCTGGCCCTCAGCCTGCTGGCTATTGAGAAGCTGCAGAAGCTGCGTGACGGACTCACTCGAAGACAATCGAGCAAGGAGACGGCCAACGCTTACCACTCGCGACTGTCTGCGCGGCAGCGCACCGTAAACTTCCTGGCCAAGGTAGTGCCTGGTTGTGTGCCCGTCTCCGACGAGGATTTCGGCCACCACTTCTGGCGGGGGTTGGTGCACCACAGCAAGGTGGGGCTGGAAATGAGGAGGGTGAACCTGGATCTCAATGATCCAGGGGAGTGGGAGAATCGGGCACGTGCTGAAGGGCACAGCCGAGGCGTTACCTCGGCTGTTATCAAGGTGCTCGAGTTCGCCAGTGACATCGAGGCGATCAAGGCATCCAAGGCGGCAGACGCAGCCAGCAGAAGAGCCCCAGCACCTTCTGCACCTTTCTGGCAGCAACGTCGAGGGCGTACCCTAAATGCACTGACGGAGTCTGAGCTCGAGCTGGCCGCGACATCCACACGCACCTCCTCCTCCACCTGGACTGCCCCCTCCTGGTGCTCCACCTGGCCTCCCGGCTCCAGAGACACGGGAGTGCTACGCGTGTGGAAGGCGTGGACATCTGGTGCGGGATTGCAAGGACGCGGCCAAGCTGGCTGCGTGGAAGGCGAACGCTCCTAAGAGGTTGTCTCGAGACAGGCGGCAGGTGGCCGCTATGTTCTTCGCCATGGCACACGATGAGGACATCTCGTGGGCACCGGTGGAGCTGCGGGGGGAAGTGGAGGCCCTTGCAGTCGCAGACGTCAACGCTGTTCTAGAGTTGGCGGCTCTCACTGATTGTATAGATCTGGTGGAGGGCATCATTGAGGCGCAGCGGGCGTCCCCGGCGGCCAGCGAGCTGCCGGCCGACTCGGATCGGCAATAGGGTCTAAGGACCCTTTCGGCTGAGGGGCCAGAAAGTGACACTGGACGTCGCTCTCTCGCCGAGACCCCTCAACCGGCTCCCGCAGCGGCGGGGGTAACCCCCATCATCGACGACCCCATACCCAAGCACTACTCCGTGCTAGTAGAACCCTGGGCCTACGAGGGTATCTACAGGCCCTGTTTGGCCGCAGTGTCTGACCGTCTGAATGCTTGGCACTTCAGGCGGCTAGCGGGGGCGCTTTCCATGGAAGTGTTGATGATGCGACTACGCAACAGCCTGAAGCGCAAGTCGACGACGGGGATCCGTACTGCACTGGAACGGATGCAACAAGGTCGTGGCATGAGGTCGTCTGCCGCGCCAGCTCGGAGGTACAAGAGACGGAGCGAGCTGGATAACTTCAGGAATGAGGTGGACCTGATGCACCTGCAGAAGCAAGCCCCGGCCCACCACACTCCGTTGGGCACGCTGCCACTGCCGACGCAGCAGCAGCGCATGGTCGAGCACGTGTCGGCACTGTTGCAGGGCCCTCCGAGGTCACGTGGGATGTGCAACGACTCCCCGCAGGTCCGTGCACTGGACCTGGCGGAGACACGGGCCCACGATCTATGCCTTGCGTGGGACGAGATGACTCCGGCGGAGCAGGCTGACGCCTTGGAGCAGGATGCCCCGATAGGGCACCGCGCGTGGGAGGCGGAGGGCCTTCTGCGCTGGCGCGGCCGACAGCGTGGGATGCCGGCGGAGGAATCACTGGCCGTCATGGACTCCCCCCCCTACCCTTGGGCTACGGGGGATGTTGGTGGAAACTCCGTGGGAGTGCCCGCGGCTTCTGTTTCGGCCACGGGGACCATTCCTGGCACAGGGGGGGACATCCCCGGGATGCCGGATTCATGGTGCAGCTTGTACAGAGTGCACCAGTACCGTGAAAGGCAGTCGGCGGTGACTCCTGCAGAGATGAGGGCGGACCTCTTTGGTGAGCAGCCGGAGCAGCAGCCGATTGAGATTACACCGCCTGATGCCGTGACTCCTGACAAAGTACTGGAGGGTGGACCAGTGAACGAGTCTCCGGAGCACCTGGAGGACAATTTGACCCAGCAAATGGCTGCAGACGGGGGCCAGCAGCGGGGTGCAGACCCGGCGGCGCCGGACGCTGGTGAGGTCGAGGACAGCATGACCCAGCAGCTGGCCAAAACTGGGGACCCTGAGGAAATTCACGCACTGAACACTCATCCCCTGCAGGGGGGCACTGAGGAAGAAGACATGCTCAGTCACCCACTAACGGAGGATGATGACGAGGACGATGATGGTGATGAGGAGTGTGAGAATGACAACGACACGAGCATGGGTGTCGGCCGTTGCAAGCGCATCCTGCGTGACGGGGGTGTGCTGTGGGCATCTCAGCTCGCTGTGGCTCATGATGACGAGGGAGCACTGCTGTTAGTCTTCTACGCGTATCTGCGTGGCAAGCTTGTCAAGGTGCTCGTGGACTCTGGTGCCTCGGACAACTTCGTGTCTGAGGACTGCGTACGACGTTGTGGCCTACGCGTACGGCAGGGCCCGCGGATGAAGGTCACGCTGGCGGACGGGTCGGTAAAGACCACAGGGGCTGTGGCCTACTCGAAGTTCACGGCCCCCACCGCAGCGGGCTCCACCTATAATGAGTCGGCCATGGCCATGCGGGTGTTGCCACTCGGGATCCAAGTGGACGTGGTGCTGGGGGGGAAATGGCTGCGTAGCCTTTCTCCCATCATGTTGGATTACGCCGGTCACGGCTCCGTGTCCTTCGCGCGTAGGACGAAGGGGGGGGGTAAAGAGCTCGTGACCATCGCTGGCTGCAACCCGGGTAAAAGCGTTGGTGGGCGCGGAGACAACCGTGCGGACTCATCGATGAGGTCTTCCTGACGGCTGTGCACTGCGCAAGCACCTCCTGTACGCGGAGACGCAAAGGCTCACGGGCGACGCCTCCGCTCAGCCGGCGTGGCTTATGATGGCGCGCAGGGACGGCAGCGAGCACGATTCGGCCTACGCTGCCACTGCAGCCGGGGATCATCCCGACGCGGAACTCCTCGCGGTCGAGGCCGAGGCAGTATGCCTCTCGGTGGACACTGCAGCTGATGCGAAGCCTGTGGCCAGCACTCAGGGGAAGCTGGAACCCCCGGATACTGGGGGCACCGCCAAAGACATCCCGCAGGACACGAGGGACGCCAAGGTGGCACCCCGCTGGAAGGAGAAGTTCCGGGCACTCTTCGAGGAGTTCTCCGAGGAGCTGCGTGACGCCCTCCCCATGATGTCCAAACTGCGGCGGTCGATGGAGGATGAGGCCAGAGTCACCCTTAAGCCGGACAAGGAGGGTGGACCCCCATTTCGCCGTCCCTACCGCATCTCTGTGGAAGAGCTTCGGCAACTGCGGGAACGCATCGAGCAGCTGGTGGAGAAGGGCTACATCAGACCCTCATCCAGTCCTTACGCGGCACCATGTCTCATGGTACCCAAACCGGGCCAGCCTAGCTAGTAACACGCTGCGCCTGGTGGTGGATTACCGCCAGCTGAACTCTCAAACAGTGAGAGATCGGTACCCGCTGCCGGACATTCAGTTGATGTTCGACGAGATGCAGGGCGCCACCCACTTCTCCTCCTTCGACGCCGTGGATGGATTCTGGCAAGTCCCCATGGCTGAGGAAGACGTGGAGAAGACAGCGTTCACCACCCAGATGGGCTCCTACGAGTGGCTGGTGATGCCACAGGGATTGCAGAATTCCCCGTCACAGTACCAGCGGAGGATGCAGAGAGCCTTGGGACACTTACCTTTCGTCCGAATCTTCATCGACGATGTGGTGGTGTTCTCGAAGGGTAGAGTCCAAGAATACTACGACAATGTCCGTACCTTCCTTCAGACCTGTCGTGAGAAAGGAGTATACCTCAAGGCCTCTAAGGCGCAGATGCTGAAGGAGTCCTTGAGGTTTCTTGGGCACACCCTGTCCAGTGAGGGCTGCAAGCCGCAGCACGACAAGGTGGCGGCAGTGCGGGACTGGCCGGCGCTGGAGAACGTCACTCACGTCCGGCAGTTCCTGGGCCTAGCCGGTTATTATCGTCGGTTCATTCATTGTTTCTCCGACATCGCGCAGCCCCTCACCATGCTCACCAAGAACGAAGTGGAGTGGAGATGGGGCCCTGAGCAGCAGTGGGCCTTCGAAGAGCTGAAAGCAGCACTGGTGGACGCCCCCGTTCTGGCCCTGCCGAACGTGAAGGCCGCAGCGGACGGATCAGCCCCCTTCGTAGTGCAGACCGACGCGAGTGGGGTGGCGCTGGGTGGAGTCCTGATGCAGGACTGTGGTGAAGGACTTAAGGTGATAGCCTACGAGAGCCGGCAGTTCTCCGCGGCTGAGCAGAACTACCACACGGGCGAGAGGGAGCTCTGCGGACTTCACCACTGCACCACGGTGACCTGGCGGCACTACCTGATCTTCACCGCCTTCAAGCTGCAAGGCGACCACCGGCCACTGGAATGGCTGATGGAGCCGGGGAGGGAGCTGAGTCGGCGGCAGGCACGATGGTACATGGATCTCGTGGAGGTGGGGGTCCCCCGCATGGAGTACGTGAAAGGGGCCCTGCTACTGGTACCAGACGCCTTGTCACGGCGACCCGACTACTCAGCGAAGACACCTCGGGAGGGCTTGAAGGAGGCCGGCATTCTCGACGCTAAGTCGGACCTCCCGAAAGACCCCCTCTCTGTGTTGGACACCTCCGACCTCTTTGAGGAGGGCCCAGCCTTGGGCACCCTGACCCAGCTTGCTGAGGTGAACAGCTGGTTGGACGCGGTGGACACTCTGCAGCTGGCGGAGTTGGCTATGGAGTCCCAACTTGGCGCTAAAGAGCTTCGAGTCCCGCACCATTGCGAAGACCTCCCAATAGAGGTCACAGCGGGTGCTGGGGGGGTGCAGACGCAGCACCCTGGCGCGGATCTCCCGACGGAGGTCACATCAGACGCTGGAGGGTCGCGGGCTGATGAGCACTCTTGCGAGGACCTCCCGGTAGAGGTCGCAGCAGGCGCTGGAGGGGTGCAGATGCAGCACCCTGGCGCGGATCTCCCGACGGAGGTCACATCAGACGCGGGAGGGGTGCAAACTGAGCACCCCGGCGCGGACCACCTGACGGAGGTCACAGCAGGCGCTGGAGGGGTGCAGATGCAGCACCCTGGCGCGGATCTCCCGACGGAGGTCACATCAGACGCTGGAGGGGTGCGAAAACACCCCGGCGCGGACCACCTGACGGAGGTCACAGTGCCCCCCACGAGAGGGGCGACACTGGCGTTTCAGCATGCTTCCCTGAAGAAGAGTGCAAGGGCTCTTCGGGGGGCCTTCAAGTCCCTTCGCGCGAAGGGACGGTCCAAGCTACCGGGGAAGGCGGCATAGGAAATGCCAGCGGAGGCCTCAGGGCATGGTGGCCAACCTTGTGGCGTGGTGGCCTCACGCACCCGGTCAAAAACTGGGTTACCTCCTGCGGGAGGGACGTCGGGGTGCCAGGCACCCATAGCGCCTGCACAGACTCCGCCGCAGGTGTCAGCCAAGGTCCAGATGGGGCACCCCAGCGGCACGGTGGCCTCTCGCTTGCGGTCGAACACCAAATCGCCGCCCCAGCAAGAGGCAGTAAAGCCGGCAACACCTCCGACGGTGGTTCTGACTGACGCCCCCAGGACGAGGAAGCCCCCTGCGAAGAGCGCGTCTCAATCGCGGAAGGAGGCAGCGGGGCGGTTGCGCACCAGGCGTTGTTCGAACGGCTACAGTCAAAATACGGGAAGTTCGACGTGGACGCCTGTTGCGGACCAAAAGGCCGCGGTCGGCTGGTGGACAAATACTGGGAAAACTGCCTGAAGGAGCAGTGGAGAGGACTTCACGTGTGGTGCAGCCCCCCACAAATCATGACAGCGACCATATCACCATCGAGGCTGTACTCCGCACCTACGTGCATGAGTGGCGGCAGGACCCCGAGAACACCTCTGCAGTGTTCCTGCTGCCGGACCTACAGTCACGCATGCCGCAGTGGCGGAAGCTTTTCAGACGCGCAGGGATGCGTATCGAGGAGTTCATCCCCACACATGAATCTCAAGGAAATCCCACCCAACTGTTTAAAGGAACAGATGGAGTGCTGCAGGACCTCCCATGGCCGGTGCTGGTGGTGTATGCTCCACCCTCGAGGTCGAGACCGCAGAGGATTCGACACCAGCGTGTGCCCCCGCCAGTTATTGATGCGGGAAAGGCGTCGGAAATGCGGGACGCGCAGGGTACAGTTTCTGGAGGAGATTTCATTGAGGCCCTGCGGGACGAGTACAGCCGAGTCGGGCCCCTTCGTACTCTGCGGGAGCAAGTACAGTCAGCTCCCCATCACAGCACGAAGCACTTTCGCATTGTTGGTGAAGTGCTGTGGCGAGTATCCGCAGGTCACTACCAGCTGGTCCTGGGTGAGGACTCGCCTCTCTGGGAGATTGTGTTCCGCGAAGCCCACGACTCCCTGGCAGCGGGTCACACAGGGCGCGACAAGACACTATCTTGAAAGGGTTCTTCGTCGATTCTGGTGGAAGAACGCCGCGGATGATGTGGGGGCTTGGGTGGCGTCCTGCCCCACTTGCCATGCTGTGAGACCCCGATCGTCATACCCGGATGGACTGCTTAACCCGCACTCAATACCGTCGCGGAACTGGCAGGACGTGGGTGTGGACTTTGTCACTGGTCTACCTTTGACCGAGCAAGGGAACGACGCGTTCGTCGCCTTCACATGTAAGCTCTCAAAGATGGTCCACATGGTCCCCATTAACTTCGGGGACAGCTCGGCAACCACTATTGCTCGCATCTACTTCGACACCGTGTGGAGGCAGCATGGCGCGCCTATGGCAATTGTCAGCGACCGGGACCCACGCTTCCAAGACGCGTTCTGGAAAGAGCTGATGCGGTTGATGGGGGTCAAGGTGGCGATGACCACCCCTTACAACCCCCGATCTGATGGTCAGGCGGAGCACACCAACCGGGTCGTGGAAGATATGCTTCGCTCCTTCGTCGATGATAATCCGGAGGACTGGGACCTGTACGCAACCAACGTCGAGTTTGCTATCAACGACTCACGCAGTGACGTAACCGGTTTCACCCCCTTCGAGGTGTGCTATGGTGTGTCACCCATGTCACAGCTTGACATGTTTCTGGAAGCTGCCCAGCCTACCGATGGGCGACGCGAAGGAGGGGTGGGGACCGCACATGAATGGGCGTTTCGTTTTTCGTCGCAGCTGCGGGACGCGCGAGGTAGACTGAAGTTGGCACAGCAGCGGCAGCGGGATCTCTTCGATCAGCGCCATGGGCAGCGGGAGTACGCGGTGGGGGACCTCGTCTGGGTAGAGGCCAAGCACCTCACGGAGAAGCTCATGGACAGGTCCCTCTGCAGGAAGCTCAGCAAGCGCTGGCATGGGCCGTTGGCGGTGACGGAGCGGTTCTACAGTGACATGCAGGCGGGTCTTCCGGAGGTGGACCGAGGTGCTCCGGTGGCGTATCGACTGCAGCTCCCCCCACGCTGGCGTATACATGATGTGTTCGCACAACATCGACTGAAGCCATACGTGGGAGGGGCAGATGCGTTCGCGTCACGCCGACAGCCAGCAATCCCAGAGGCGGTGATAGTTGATGGACAGCGCGAGGCCCATGTGGATCGCATTCTGGCTCGACGAGTTCGCATCTCCCGAGGAAAGGAGATTGTGGAATGGAAGGTACGCTGGACGGGCTACTCAAAGGCTCACGATTCGTGGAGGACTCGAGACAAGCTGGAGCGTGGAGCACCTCTGCAGCAGCTGAAAGACTTTGAGACCGAACGTCTGGCCATGGAGGGCCAGGTACGTGACGCTGCATTACGTCGTCGAGAGCAACGCCGTGATACACCCAGTTCTGCCGCGGTAGCGTCAGGTGCCTCTTTAGCCTACCTGTTGACGAGACCCTGGGAGGCGGAGTTCAAGAACCCCGTCGACGAATGCCTTCCTTGGGAACAACGTGGAGTGACGAGCGAGGGCGAGGTCACTTATGTCACTATCCTCGCTGCACTTGATACTCGGCCAGTACGGATATTGGTATTAATCAGTAGAACAGGCTCCGTGGAAAAGGAGTTTCCCCGCTGCTTCCCAGCCTCGAGATCGGTAACTCTGGACGCTGACCCGCTTTGGCGGCCGACTCACGTGACGGACATTGAGAGCTGGGATTATTGGAGGTATTCCCCAGGGTACTTCGACGTGGTATGGGCAAGCCCTCCTTGTACCCAGTACAGTCAGGCCCGCACCACGGGAGGTCCACCCGATTTCGTCACAGCGGACGCGTGCGTACAACGCACTCTAGACATCATCGAGTATCTCCGACCTCAACATTGGTTCGTGGAGAACCCGATGGGCCGTTACCCTGACGCCCTGCGTTTCAGGCCAGTAATGAGCCATCTACCGGCGCCCCTCACTTGCACCTACTGCATGTATGGGAAACGATACATGGAACCTGCGTGTATATGGACGAGCTCGCCTCCGTCCGAACCCTTGCTGCAATGCTTTGCAGCGACTCCGTGTTCGCATCGACGTGCAACAGGAGTTCACCCTGATGCCGCACAACTGGGACCTAGTGGTCATCGGAAGGGGATGCAGAAGTCACACGCAGTGTATCCAGTTCCCGAGGGTCTACTGCGCGGCATCTGTTCTAGCACTTGACTTTTGGAGGTGCAGGAAAGTAAACGATGTTACGGTCACAACCCTTGGACCGAGTGCAACCGATCTACGGCAAGTAGAGTTTCGAAGGAGATAGAAGACGAAGACTGAAGACCTGCCTTAGATATCGGTTGTGTGCGGTTGGGTGAATCCGGGATGAGCGTTGGCAGCGTGATCCTTGGTGAAGCCTGTCCGCTACGCTGATGAGCAGAGGAATCACGAGACCCCTGTACGCTATTGTATCAATGTGCGATTATGCTTTAGTCGTGGTTTCAGGGGAAAGTCCACTCCTAACGGGGGGAGAGTTGTGCCAGGAGGCACGACGTACCTGCTGAGACACCCAGAATAGGGGGGTCTGATTTCGATGAGAATAAGAGTAGCGAACTATTAGGGAAAATAGTGAGTGGATGTGACATTGCTTGAGCGAACAGTTGGGGAAATAATCTGTGAGCTCAGAGTGGTGAATAAAGAGAGATCACTGAGTTGGTCTCTCAGACTTGGACAGCAAATGATATAACTCTTGCTGTCTAGGTTTATGTTAAATAGTATATCTGAATATATGATATGATTCCTCAAGATAATAGCTAGAGGATAATAGTTTACTCCTGGGAATTCCCCTGGGACATCTACCTCCTTTCCTCGTACAGGTCGTACTCGGCGTGCGAGGATACGTTCGACATGTGCCTCCTTCTGGCCGTCTACTACTACCTCTTCAGGCACCGCCAGGTGGTCGCGTGCGGCGAAGGTGTCCTGACCGCTGGTGTATGGCTTGAGGCGATGTTGAGCGAACACGTCGTGTATTCGCCAGTGAGGGGGAAGGCGTAGGCGGTAGGCTACTGGGGCTCCCCTGTCGGCCTCCGAACGATGGAATCGCCGGAATGAGACTGGAACCGGCGAATGAGACTCAAATGAGACAGGGTATTTTTTTGCGGAATTTTGGTTCCAGGGGCCATATAGATGTGGTATCCATGATAAAAAACGAACTTTGTTAAGAAATTTTGATTTTACAGCCGAAAAACAGCCAAAAACACTCCACGAAGGCTGAAAAGTTGGGATATCTGAATTTTGTTTAAAAGACAAGATTATTGCGATACTCACATATTTTGAAGTTGAAAATATGATATAATAACAAGGTAAGTTGAAAATTTATGAAAAGACCATGCATACTCCTTGTTTAGAATGTTTATTGGGGTATTTTTGTGTCACGTGAAGCCGCGACACACTGAAAATAAGTGAAAATTGACTATAACACGGGATAACGGTGTTGTAGGCTCAAACTTATCTTAATAAAGAATGTTCAAAACAGAAGACATAAAAAAACTTCATAGGGCAATGCTCCACAGCTGCGGGATGGCTCATTTTTAGCCAGTTCAGCTGAAATGGCTTAGGGTTTGAAGCGGGAGTGCAAGTCATGCCTTGAACTGTGATGAATGATGAAAATGCAAAGTATCCCTACTGTTCACAAGTTTCAAATATGGTCAAGAACCAAAAAAACACCACCAACAATACGTGGGATTGAAGCATATTCGCAATTACTATTTACACGCACGAGCATTACTCAGGGTTTGAGTGCAGGCTAGCCTAAGAGATGGGCGCTGGTACTTCCCCCATAAGAGCGCTGTACATCCGCACCACCGCCTGTGCATACAGTGCGTCGGCGGTGCTGCCCGACTCCCCCTGGAAGGAAGCAAGGTCTTTAAGCTCCTCCAACCTGATGCTTGCCTCGAGGGCGGCGTTTGTGCTCTGCTCCTTCAAAGCAATGACGAGCTTCTGTGCCTCTACCCCGGCCGCTCTTTGCCTGTCAGGTACCAGCCTTGGCTGTCCCACAGGCACTCCTGGTGTACCTTGGGCGTCCAACGCCACGGGCATCGGCTGCTGCGATGAGCCCTGAAGACCTCGGAGAGGGCCAGCTTGGCCTCCGGGCATCAAAGCCTGCGAAAGCCCCATTAGAGATGGTCAGTAGTGTGCCAGGTTTCGGAACTGCGAGGGACATATATATATAAAAAAAAAACAATACCAAACTTTATATTCTAAAGAAGAGGGAAACCTTACCGAGATGAGCTGCATGGCGATCTCCTGGGTGTACTTCTCGCTGTTCCTATGGTTTTCCCGTTCGATGGCCATCTGCTCCTTCAGATCCTGGACGGCTTTCTTTGACTGTTCGCTGATGGCGTTTTTAAACGTGTCCATCGTCTTGTTGGAAGCCTCGGAGAGTTGCTGCTGAGCAACGACGTGTTTGTCCGTCAGCTGCACCTGATGCTGCAGGTGCTTGTTCTCAATGGCATCTTGCCTTTGCAACAGCGCTGCTTGGAGCTCCTTGGCCTCCTGGTTGCGTTCGTCCTGGTCTTTGCGCAATTCCTGCTCCCGAAGCCTTGCTTGCTTCCCCTGCTCCTCCAAGGCCTTCTTACTCTCCAACTTCGACTCCTCCAGAGCCTTCTGAAGGCGCTCGTTTTCCTTGGCAAGGTTGGCAACCTCAATCTCGGACTGGTCACGAGCACGTTTCAACTCTTCAAGGTTTTGTCTGTCGGCGTCGGAGTCGGTGTTCCTGGCATTAGCGTTCCGCACGCTTTCGGACGTCAGCCTCAAGAACAGGTCCGCCATGTACTTCTTCATCTTGGCGTCCTGTGAGCATGTGCAGGTTTGTCAGTCAACAGTCTGGTCAAAACTTAATCAATACACCAAAATAGGGAAAACGGGGCCAAAAGTACCATATCCTGGACCTTCTCCTTTTTGGAAAGAGGTCTGTCTCGCCGCTTTGGGAGGTCATCCTCTTCCTCAGACTGGCTTTCTTGAACGATGCTCTGAGAAGGCTCCTGCACTTCGTTTTGCACCCCAAAGGAACCGTGCAGTACTTCTGCAAGGTCCAACTCAGGATCGTTGGTCTTTTCGCTGTCCGTAAGGTCCAGTTTCTGCCGTAAGGTCACCGGCGGCCGACAAGAGGAAGTCCGTTTCCTTTTGGTCTCTGCTGCTGGCTTTGGTGGCGATGACAGCTTTCGTTTCCTCGTGCCACTGCCCAAATCATCGCCAACAGCTCCGCTTGCACCCTTCCCCTTGGCCTCGCCAACAGCTCCGCTTGCACCCTTCCCCTTGGCCTCGCCAACAGCTCCACTTGCACCCTTCCCCTTGGCCTTGGAAACTGCTTTCCGATTCCCCTTCGGGTTCTTGCTACCTTCACCTGCATGGTTGCCGGGTACTTTCTGCTTCGCGTAAGGAGTACTGTCCGAGAGCTGCAACGGTGCACCACTTGACATGACATATGCCGTCACCGTGCCCACCAAACGGAAGGTGAGCCCCGCTGAGAAGTTGGAGGAGGCGAGAGTCCAGTAGTTGGTGTCGCCAACCTTTGCCGCTGTCCTCGCCCCACCTGGCAGCTCCGAGCGCCTCTGCTCCTCGGCCGCGATCTTTTCCCAGGCAAAAGCCAATACCTGCTTAAAGCCTTGATACCTCTCGGCCTCCTCGGCTATTTCCCCATCGGCAAAGGGCAGCTTCGTGGGTAACGTTTTGACGTCGCCGTCTGCATAATCGGGCAGGCGGATGTCGTGGGCGTACACCTTGTTGCTCTGCAGCTGCAGAAACGGGTATCTGTCGCAAAAGTGCTCCTCCCGCTTGAGCGTGACATGTCGGTTCTGAAGCAGAGGGGTTTGAAACATGACGTATTCGGCCATGTTCCCGTCATGCTTCTCGCTCAACAAAGTGGCATGCCACTGACCCGAGCTGCCTTGGCTCAAGTTGGCGCAAACGAACCGGATTGTGGCGCCGTGTAGATCAAGACCAGCCTCCTGCCCAAGGTCCATCACTGTTTCTACTTGCATGCCCTGTACCAAGGGCATGCGATACGTAAGTTTCTTCTCCCGGGTGAACTGTGCCTCGAGGTAGACGTACACCTGTAGAAGCCACCATTTCGAACTAAATAAAAGTTACAGGCCAAATAAAAGCAAACAAAGTGATTTTCAAAGGCAGGCCGGTCGCTTACCGGCTGTTTCCCGTTCACCAAACGAGGCACCAACTCCGTTCGCGCGTTCTTGACGTTGGTACGATGCTGGTTCGAAAGATCTTCCTGCGCCATCTCGGCGAAGGACAGATATTCGGGGTCATCCGCAGATGGACCCCGTACGACTTGAAAGTCGACCGCTGCTCGAACATCTTCATCCTCACGGAAGACGAAGGTGATGTCCTTGACGTCCCCGTGCTGGCAGGTGAGGTACGCGATTGCATCCCCAAACGTGCGGAACACACCTGGATTGCCTGGTTTTCGTAGGTTGAAGATTACCACGCGATCCGCAACCGCATGCCCGGACGCAGGAGGCCTCCAGATCTGCTTGAGCCACGCCAGTCCCACTAACAGAGGCAACCCTAGGCTGTTGACCTCCTCAAACTCAAGCAGAAACAATTTTCTACCCTCCCTTGCCTTCGACCTAGGCTGCTCCAAGCCGTCATCCACTTCGACCTGGTGGGGTGTGTCCACGATGACGCGGTTGTCCTCCTCCCCGGGTTGGGGCCCGTACCGCTCCTGGCACAACGTCAGCATATTACTGACGATGTTTTTTTCGTCCGCCTTGTATAGTTCGCTTTCAAAAACATTATACTTGGACCCGTCCTCCAAGCATTTCAGCAGGAGCTCTTTCCCACAGCCATTTTCCAGCCCGAAGTCTGCATGTATGATTACGGGCTTGCCGTCCCCATCCTTCAGACCGCCCTGGTCCAAGCACTGCCCCAAAAGCACGTACTCCCACCCATCGGCCGTGACCTTTACCAGCTCCTGGCAGGTGATCAGACCCAGCGAAACAAGGTCCACGCTGAACGCATCTAATTCAGCGTGGACCTGCAACTGATCCAAGGGGTTCCTGTCCTCCTCGTAAGGCAACAAATTCTCTGCGGCTTCCACCTCTTCTGCGAGGTTTTGCGCCGCATGTGCTTCTTCTGCTGTAACCGGAAGATCGGGTGCTTTTTTTGCGGGGGCATTATCGGATCCATCGGAGGCATCATCAACACAATATTCCTCCATTTTTTCAGTTACCCTTAAAATTGAGTCATCTGTAAAAAGCTTAGTCTCTAGAATGTGTTTCCACAAGGGGCCTTTCAATCCATAGTTATCCCATGTTAGAATAATCTCGCTCACATCTGCCGCTAAGTCATAAGGAACGATACACTTGCCCTCGTTTACGAGCTTTTTTTCTAATATCTTCTCCAAATCGGGAAGGGCCTTATCCAACAGTTCTTGTACGGAAGCTAAACCCATTATTCTTGAACACGAAAGCGCAGAATATAAAGTGAAATCTTGCGGTTTTTCGTCACCGGTACCCAGACAATAAATTGTTTAAAAACTACCTGGGCACCGGTGACGAAAAACCGCAAGATTGTGTCAAGGTGGTAACAATCTACCAAAGTCCTCGACGAATTCTGAGAATTCGTCGAGCGGGGCATCAGCGCCCGTGACGAATTCTGAGAATTCGTCGAGCGGGGCCCTAGCGCCCGTGACGAATTCTGAGAATTCGTCGAGCGGGGCCCCAGCGCCCGTGACGAATTCTGAGAATTCGTCGAGCGGGGCCCCAGCGCCCGTGACGAATTCTGAGAATTCGTCGAGCGGGGCCCCAGCGCCCGTGACGAATTCTGAGAATTCGTCGAGCGGGGCCCAGCGCCCGTGACGAATTCTGAGAATTCGTCGAGCGGGGCCCCAGCGCCCGTGACGAATTCTGAGAATTCGTCGAGCGGGGCCCCAGCGCCCGTGACGAATTCTGAGAATTCGTCGAGCGGGGCATCAGCGCCCGTGACGAATTCTGAGAATTCGTCGAGCGGGGCATCAGCGCCCGTGACGAATTCTGAGAATTCGTCGAGCGGGGCCCCAGCGCCCGTGACGAATTCTGAGAATTCGTCGAGGGCCCTCGACGAATTCTCAGAATTCGTCAAGGGCTCTGGGGCCCTGAAAGAATTCCTGAACAATTCGTCACCAATGTCACGAAACAGAAACACCTAAAGCGGTTTACCCGACTCAGGTAAGTATATTTTGTTCTGCTCAAAACATGGAGTCCCGCAAAAAGAGACCCTCCAGAAAGCAGCTTGACAAAAAACAGCGAAACAATATCGCCACGTTTTGCTCGGCTGAATATTCATGCGGATGCTCTGAGAGATGCGATCGTCAGTTTGCGTACGCTTCCTACGAAAGAAACTATAATCATAAGAATCTTCTATCTCAGAGAGAGCTCACTTCTGTGCTGACTTCCACTATTGCTGATGCAGTCGTGCGGGACTCTAAAACAGGAGAGCGTTGCATCCCTTGTATCAGCACCCCGTTCAAGTTCGGTGACAAGAGGGTATGCGCTGTCACTTTTCGCAACTTATGGGGCTTGCCACGTGCTACATTCTTTCGGTATCAGAAGGCTGCCCTAGCAGTGGGTGGCATGATTCCAAAGACGACGGTTTTTCAAGAGAAAAAGATCCCCAAAACGCCGTTCGGTCCTTGTTACGACGCTTTTAAGGACTGGGCTATGGTTCACATGGTAAAAGGTCTTCCACAAGACATGCCAACCAATGGGTCGCTACAGATCAAGCCGCTGGATTACGACGTCGAGTATATTAATTACCGACGCCTGGTGGCGGAACCGGTCCTTGTCGTGAATAAGACCTTCCGGAAATACTGCAGGCACTTGGTCAAGAACGAATTGAAAATCCGTATTCGGAAGAAGGTCGAAGTGTCAGGCATGTGTTCGATCTGCGACAACCTTGACGCGCGTTGGGCTAAGTTGCAGGCTTCCGACCCAGACCATGACGCTTGGAAGGAGTTGACTAACCTGAAGGAATCACACAGCGCGACGCACAAGTATCAACGCAACTGCTACGACGCACGCAGGAGAGAAAGCGCTGATCCTCTTGGGGAGATCGACTCCATCGCCCTTGACGGGGCGGCAAACAAGAATACCGTGGTGCCTCACGCCCCTCATCAAGTGAAACACATCAACGAGAAGAAACAGAATTTCTTCAACTTGCATCTGCAGCTCACTATATTCCATGGTTGCATGTTGCTCTTCAATCTGAGTTTTCCTTGGAGCCAACCCAAAGGCGCGAACATGATGCTGACTTCCTTTACCAACCTGCTTGTGCTCCTGGCTTTTGGGCATAGTGGCAAACGGTTCTTCAGGAAGACGTTGCATCTTCAAGTTGACGGAGGCTCTGAAAACTGGAATCGCTACACGTTCGGCTTTTGCGCCCTGCTGGTTCATTATGGCATCTACCACAACCTCGTGTTGCATCGCCTGATGGTTGGACACACCCACAACGATGTTGATGGCTGGTTCGGTTTGACGAAGATGTACATATTCGGTAAGGATGCTACAAAAGCAGGCCGATGGCTCGTCTTACTCGAAGACTATATCAACTGGCTTGTATCGTGGCCGGTAAATAAGTTCTTGAAGCTGGTACAAGTTCAGGGTCAGCAGCTGGACTTCAAAAAGTGGTTGAAGCCGCATCTGAACTGGAACCTCACGGGATATGGAGGTATGGTGCGCGACGTGCATTACGTGGAATTCCAAAAGGACGAGCATGGCGTAGTTCGCATGAAGTACAAAGGGGGGGACCATATTAAGCCATGTCTTCCCAAAGGCGTAGACGAGGACTTGACCAAAGGTCTGGAAGTAATGAACAACTATCCCGACATTGACAGCTCTCCACCCTTGCAGGAAGTGGAGCCGCTTCCAGCGAAGGAGGAGGCAGCCACGCTGAATGCGTTTCAGCGGCTATGTGATCATGGTGTCGACCGTATCTCTCATGAGCAACAAGAACATCTATGTGGGTATTTTCCTTAACCACAGAAAGCTTCCGACTACGACACCTGGAAGGGCCCGAAGTTTGATCAGCAGCAACCCTTGGACTTGAAGTTGCTGCTGAGCAACGCTTGGCACCAGAACACGACCGAGGCGTCCGACCCCGCAACAACTGAACCTCAACCAGAGTTGGAGACCATTGCAGACGGCAGAATTGTGATGGTCAAGGATCTGCCAGTGGACATTCCCAAAATAACGAAAAGATGTGAGCAAGAAGCACGTCGAGTTGAAGATATTTCTTTCTGGTGAGTTCTACAATAGTCACTTCCTTTAATTAGTACATGATATGAACCGCCATCAAGCACGCTGCCCATTGACTGACCAAAGCGTTCCTCATTCTGTTCCTTATTATTCAGGTACACTAAGGGCGAGCTTAAGGCGGTGTTGCAGCATATGGGGCTCGACGGTGCGGGGCTGGCTGCAGAGTTGGCCACACGTTTGTTCAATGCGACCGCCGCAGCGCGCAAGGAACATCAGGAAAGGGGGCGTCGCGGTCAGCGTTCGAATGCAGGAAGCGCGAGACCGGTTTCCGACGACAACGGAGGTCAAGGTCGAGGCAAGGGACGTGGGGGGAGAACAACTGGCCCCGACAGTCAAGCTGCAGTTGCTGAAGCAGGTGCGAAGTCGAGGCAAGGGACGTGGGGGAGAATCTTGGCCCCGACGGTCAAGGCTGCGATTCTTGAAAGCGAGGTGCGAGGAAAAGGTCGAGGCAAGGGACGTGGGGGGAGAACAACTGGCCCCGACAGTCAAGCTGCAGTTGCTGAAGCAGGTGCAGGGAAAGGTCGAGGCAAAGGACGTGGGGGGAGATCAACTGGCCCCGACAGTCAAGCTGCAGTTGGGAGAGGTGCCGGCATGCGCGCTAATGCTGCCGCTGGCATTAAGCTTGTATACCCATCGTCCCCTCCTTCCTCCCCTGTCCAAGACAATGTCAAGACTCGCAAAGTTGGGCAGGCGGAAGCAGGTGATCCTAAACGACCACGAGGTTCTCCCCCTACGACAGCGTCTCCCACCTTTTCCCCTCCTCAACGGAAGCCCAGGACACGTTCTGCCAACAATGGCCGCTGTCTATTTCAGGAATCGCCCGAGAAGAGTGAGTCGGACTCGTATGACGACATGCCTTTACTTCAGCGAGCAGCAAGGCCCGTAACTGCTCCAGCAGTTTCTGTGAAGTCGGACTCGTCAGACGAGGACGACATGCCGTTGGCGCAACGTGCTGTGGCTCGTTTCCTCCCGGCAGACTACACCTTCGAAATGATAACTGCAGTTCCAAAAACGTTTGCTGTCACCGCTGCAGGTGAAAACACCCCCGCCGACGAGTGCTGGTTTACGGTTCCACTTGCACGTGGGAAGGTTTCACTTCCCATGCACTATGTTGAGGTCTTGGACTTGGATTTGGAGAAACGTTTGGTACACTGGCAGTTCTGGATTCCACGCGCTGCGAACCTTACGCCGGCCTCCAAGCCCAAGCTGCGCACTTTCAAGAACACGGACTTGCTGTTTATCGCAGACGCTTTCAGGCGCGGAGGAGTTCGGCACAGGGCGTGGCATCCCTTCAACCCTGCGGAAATGCCGACTTGCTGGGATGAGCGCATCTGTCCGCCCGAGGGCGGTATGCCTTCAGGTCCTGAAAAGGAAGAGCTTTTAAAGACTATTGCCGACAACCTGTTCTCTGAGTAGAATCTGTTTTACAAGTTTGTTTACCCTGAACATGGCGTCCTTCTTTTTACAGATCTTCCTACCATGTGTATACTGTTTCAATCCCAGCTCGCTAGAGCGGTTTCTTTGTATGATATAAGGAAATACAAACTCGAAACGGTGACAACGCGCCGTGTAACTCTTGATTATGTTGCTTAACTTCACATGGACAGTTCCAGCGCTCAGGGTTTTCAGGGTTTGAGGGGTAAAATGACCAAAACGGTCACCAAAATTATGCATCCAACTATTCCTGTGTGCAACTTGCGATCGTGGACTTGTAACCAAGTTCAAACCCGTCAAAATAACGTAACAACTGTGCTTTAAACTCCTGCAATATAGTTTACCACCCAATTTCCAGGGTTATTTCCCATACGACTGGCCCCGTAATGATATTTCCCCATCTTAGGGTGGTCGAAATTGAAAAATCCGTTGTTTTCCAAGGAGTTCTTATTGTTATGCATCAAGCATATGTAAAGTATATTGGAAATTCATACTTGAAAAAGTTTTGGGGATTTTTCGTCGAGAATCGTATTTTTGGTGATTTTTCTGAGTTCGCGTGGCAGAAAAACACACTAAATCGTCGAAAAACATCAAATTTCTCAAAATTTGCATTCGACAATGTTATTTTTTGTTTAAGTGCATCAAATGTGTGTAAATTCCACAAAAAAAATGACCCCAAAAAAATGAGACTGGAATGAGACTGGGGCCAGTCTCATTCCGGCGATTCCATCGTTTCCGGCATGGTCATTTGCATATCACTGAAGAAGCGCTCTGTCACAGGGACTGGCCTATGCCAACGCTTAGTCAGCTTCCTGCAGATGGAGCGGTCCAATACCTTCTCGGTGAGATGCTTCGCCTCTATCCAGACCAGGTCCCCGACAGCATACTCTCGCTGTCCGTGCCTGCGATCAAATTGCTCGCGTTGTCGTTGCTGAGCTAGTTCCAACCGTTGTCTGGCGTCCCGCAGTTGCGACGAAAATTTCGCGGCCACTTCATGGGCGGTAACCACTCCCCCTGTTCGTCGTCCAAGCACTTCTCAAGTGCTCTACTTATTCACTCGTAACTCGGGCTGCAGGGTCAACCACCCGGCCACCCGATGTCACACCACGGCCCAACGTTCGATTCCTGATCCGATTTCATTTCTAATTCCGGTTCATCATTCTCGATTCAGATGTCACATCGACGGGCTGTCACGATGACCGTCATACAGTACTGTCATACTACTGTACTGTCATACTGTCATACCCCAGACATCTGATACTCGATTTCATCGTCTTTCTGATCCCGATGCGAACCCGACCATCCCCCGAGGGTCTGACTAAGTACCACGATGACTACCTCACAGTACTGGCATACTACTATAATGTCATACTATCATACTGTCATACTATCATACTGTCATACTGTCATACTGTCATACCCCGGACATCTGGTACTCATTCTCATCGTAATTTCAAGCCCAATTTCACTGTCATCGTGTCAATCCCAGATTACTCCCGATGACCCACACATACACACACAGATATATCGGCTCACGCTGTGCCTCCGGGCACAACACGTCTGATAATACTCAGAGAAAATACTTAGAGGAAAAACGATTAGAAAATTATTGTGTAGACCTGTCTCGTATTTTCTCTAAGTATTTTGAGACGTGTTCCCATCTTCCCAAAGTGACCAAAAACCGTTTGATTGGCCCGATTGGTCACTTTGGGAACACGTCTCAAAATACTTAGAGAAAATACTTAGCGAAAAGTAAGGTTCGTTCCTACATAAAATCTAAAAGGAAATATGCGTAAAGAAAAGTGTAACGATATATGCGATGCGAAAGAGCCTAGCCTACACGATTTTCGCAAAGTACTCGCGCGTCTATTAGGACCATATGCGAAGTTAGGCGATAACACGCCAGAGTTTTGGCAAGAAGCTGTTAAGTATAAGGATGGGAAAACAGGCTACGACTACGGACGCGTAGACTTGTCAACGATTCTCGAAGCGCATTGCGGGTATATTTTTAACGATACGTATTCCATTAAGCAGGGGGGATATCAATGGTTTTCAAAGCGGTGTTGATGGTTCGCCCTGTGGAGAGCGCTGCGTTGGGCACGGCATGTGGTGTTGGAACATGTTGCGCCAAGCATAGTAGAGTTCTCGCATTCGACAAGTGCGTTGACAAGATAACAAGAAGCGCGATATCTGAAAATGTTTCGGAGTCTCAAGAGTTGGAGGAGGTGGTCGAGGAGGAGGAAGTCAGAGGCAACGCATGTGGAGTTGCCCGAACCAGAGCTAGAGATAGAGCTTGAGCGCGAGGAGTTGCAAGTGGAAGAGCCAGAAGTGGAACACAAACTGCCAACAAAAAGAAAGCGCAGTGCGCTATCCACGAGGTGTGCGCGCCTTTTAAGCCATCATTTTACAATAGAGTTACCACGCTATTGTTGCAAGTCTACAAGTCTTTATCCCACTCTTAAAGGACAATACGCACCACTGCTACCTTTTTTCAAAGAAAATTTCAAAGGCCTAAGGCTATTCGATTTCTGCTGCGAGCACCGCGGTATGTCTACGACAATCGTGTGGCGTTCAAGCCCAAGACTATTTTCCTGAGCGATCACAAGCATGCAAAAGGGATAAGACAACTTGATTTAGCAATAATAGACTGGGCAATTTTCAAACCGAAGATGGACGTAATTATGTCGTCTTTACCTTATGCAAGAGGTCTGTGCGAACCGTTATTAGCAGCGTGCCTTAATTCAAAGGCGTCCGTAATTTGTTTGAAATTGTTGCACTCTTTCGAGCGACCAGTGGTGGGGGATAATAGAGCTCAATGTTTTCACAAGTTAGCTCTGAAGATCTTGTTACCCCCTGCGAAATACCCCGGTTATGACCGCAGCTTAGGAGACGTGGAAGCGTGGTGCGTTTTTTCAACTCTGAAGAAGCGAAAGATTTGATAGCAAAAAACCCCAAGAGTTCCACACAAACCTTTACAAGGGAATGGAAAGCAAGGGCAACGCACCTTTCATTTTTGATGGAGAATCTTTTACCGTGGTCTCTTTCTTGAGTAGAGGGATAATATTGTGGGATACGCGGAAACAGGCGCAAGCGACTTCCAGTTAGCGATTCGCCTAGGTTCAAAGCGTTGTGCGTAGAGCTACAATCCGCGTTGCATACAGAAACGTGCAAGCGCATCGAGAGACGTGACAAAAAAGCCGACCGCGATGAACGAGAAGGCGTGGCTCCGAAGGTGGGTTGGAATCTTGGTTGCTGATTCAACATGGGGAGAACAGTGCAGCAGTGGGGCTTCTCCAAGAAGAAGGACGGTATGTCTGCTTTCGGCTTGAAGCATCTTTTTTTCAACAACAGAGGCGTATATCTAGACGACCCTTTAGTTTCGAAGAGCAACCCATATTGGGAGAAGGAAATCTTTATGCTGGCTGGGGAACTGTTGAAGTGTGTGGATGCGTGTTACCACGGCGTCCACGGGGACTGGTGCCTTTACGTCTCGTGCATGATGAGCGACATGTGCGAGCTAGGTAGGCACACAGACAAGCACGACGTATCGCACCAACATAACATTTTCCTAGGTAGGCTTCAAAACGCCGTGTACGAGGTTGAGTCGCCGTACAACGACGAGGTGAAATGCTTCTCTGAAACGCATACCATTTTCAAATCTGACGCAAGGTGCAAGCATAGGATCAATTCCACTGGCTTTACTGGAGTGCGATATTGTGTTACTTTTTATAAAATGTACGATCGAACCCAGAAGAAGCAAGATCCTATATGTTGGCCACCAACATATATCTAAGGAACGTGTATCCGTGGGGCGAAGTTGTCCTTGAAGAATTCCGGAGTCAAGCCCCGGGAGTCAACCCGACAAAACTTAGTAAAACTTTCTCCTGGGTCGTTATTAATACGACACCATTCACACCGTAGCGCTGCAAACTTATCATGCGCCAAGATCATGGTTGCGCAAGAGTTGCAAATCTTGCGTATTGTATTACCTTTTTGCCTGATTGCAATTTCCGATCTTGCCCAACAATAGTGCGCACTACGATGCTCACGGCATGCAAGCAAGCAAATAGCAAAACCAATACAAGGCCCTGGATAGGGACTTGAAGTTGAAAGCACGTTTAGACATAAGCACGTTTAGAAAGGGTTAAATTATGCCTGGCACTTGCCAAGTACCGACCACGTTACTGTAATGAAAAGGTGGAAAGGTGCCCGTAAGCAAGTGTCTTTGGGAAGGAAGGTAGTTGAAGTTCCCTCGAGTTGGAACAAGCTCACCCCAAGGCATACCATCAGTGTGTTCAATATAAACATACTCGTTCTGAAAGTCCCATATTGGTGTACGGTCCCTATCCTGACTTTCCCATACCTGTACGGACGCACTATGCTTGAAACGAAAGCCACAATTCTCGACATATGTATCAAGGCCTGTACCGTTTAAGGCGGTTAGTTGGAAGAAAGGGTGATCTTTTTTGCGGTGAACACGCGTGGCATGTCTAGTACAACGACGCCCGCCTTTGTCGCAAGAAAGGCACACCCTAGTGTACTTTTTCGGAGGCTTCCTCATGTTTGCAATAACCAAGTGAACAGGTGGGGTGGGGGGAAAATAGTACAAACGGTGATACTAGACGCATGTGCGTGTGCCATATAAACTATTCCCCAGAAATTGACATGATTTATATTCCCCATTTTCCCACCATTCTATTCCTCGAAAACCTTTTTTTTTCCATTTTGAGGTTGTTGCAGGTGGGGCCGTTGCGGGCTGCGCAAATGATTTTATTGGTGGTCTGCCCATAGGCAAATGATTTTAATGGTCACCTGCCCACAGGCAAATGAAATTAATAGTGTGATATCCGTAGACTGACCGTGCACAAGCTGGATAGTGCAACGAGTGGTGTGTTCGGTATACCATCGTATGCCGAACACGATACAAGTGTGCATATCAATTCTTCGGTGTTTCAGGAATAACATGTTTCTTGCGCACGCAAGATCCGTTTAGATTTTAGGAGTCCGGACGCGGTGCGTTAGAGGGGGTGATTGGGCATGCGCCGAGTCAGCGGCTCGACGCATGCCTAGTAGGGAAGCACAATAAACAGCATGAGCATATTGCACATATTGCATATGCATACTAGACACATCATGAGCATTCTGACAATGCACTGTCACCTCTCGCGGAAACACGGATGCCAACCGCGTCCACGTTTCCGATATGGTTCTTCCTTCATGAACATGATACACCGCGATTGCTCCCTAAGATCCCACATCTTTCTCGACATCCATGCTTCAACTTTATGCTTCGCGGAGTGCCACCATCTGTTTAATGCGATCCGAGACCGCATCTGGGCTAGCATAGATACTTGCTTGTAATCCTTGAGGCATAGATGATTGTTTAGGTCCTTGCCGTCGGACCTCAAGGGGTGGTGACCTGTATTGGGTTTGAGGCATATGTAGTGAGCCCCCTAGTCATATGCATCCTACTGCATATCGGTAAAGAAAATCGTCGAACTGTGGTAATAGATAGGAAGGGGGAGGCTCCCTTGTAAAACCATCATCACTTATATGCTTTTAAAAACGGTATTTTTCATTTTATGAGATAATGAATACTCAGGGTTTTGACCCCCGATCTGAACCTAAACCCTTCTTTCTTTCTTACAAGCTACAAGGTACACGGTGTCACACAGGTAACCACGAGGTAGAACAGACTAGGGGTCTGGCAGGGGCCTATCTCTCGAGGGGGCAACCAATTGAGTCTTTGGAATCTTAATCTGTGGAATTTCTTTTTCTTTTCTTCGACATGCTAGGCAGGGGTAAGAGTGGGATGGAGCTGTTGGGTATTTGTTTCGGTCTCTTTCTTGGGATGAACGGACAACGCCTTCTTTGCAGAGTACCTCTTGTCATGGCGCAAGCTTCTGCTGGGACGTGAGGAGCAAAGCCTTGAAGCTTGGCATACATATGAATGGTCTCTAACCAAAACTTCTTTAAGGCATCTGCTGATAGATTATGTTGGAAAAAACGCCGCGCCGCCTTCCCAAGACGCCACGCCCTCCTTTCATTTTGTCGCAACTGTTTCACCACCTCAACGATATGCTTTGAGCCTGGGAAATTCAAACAAACCGAGATTAGTATTTCAACTAATATTTCCAAGAAAAAAATCACGAACAAAAATGTTTTTCATACGTCGCCCGCATGAGGTAGCCTGAAAATATACATTTTGGAATGCTTGTCCTACAGGGAGCATCGATGCGATTCGAGATCGAATCGAAACGAAAAGCGTTAGATCTCCTTGCTGCACATATTTGCAAGCAAGTACCACTCCATTTTAATCAGAAAGAAGTGGACTTTCAGTCCTCACCAATTTCAATTGTGACCTATGACGGATTTGGACATGTGGCATGCCATACTCGTGAAGGTGTCGACTGATTACACCGACCCAAGTGACATAACCAAATCAGTTTGTCACCGCCCGAATACAAGACACTTTGTACACTCGCGAGAGCGGCAATATAAATGCACATTTAGATTTAAAATCAAGATATTGGTCTTATAGCTCAAAATCAATTTACAAATTAATTATATATATTATTGTTCCGACCTGTGACGGAACGAAGGCAACGCACGACGTGCGACACAGCGGCTCCCCCAACCCATCCCCCGTGGACCCCCTCCCCGCCTCCAATTGCAATCTGTAGTGCCTGCTGATCAGTTCGGTGTAAAGACTGATTATCTAGGGTCACTATAACTCACAAGAAGTTAAACCCTGAAGAAACCCTAGGATAAAGGATAACCCTACATCACAGATCACCGCCGTAGGATCAAAGACATCAGCAACGATGCATATACATGACAGTCACAATGATGGATCTGAGTGTTACCAAAGTTCATGAGCTTATGCCGAGCAGCTTGGACCTATCGAGGTGGAGCTGTTTGCATCAGAGGACAACAGGCACTATGCACGCTATTACACAGTGGATAATTCAACTTTTGATAAGTGTTGGTCTGGACTATTTTGCTATGGGAACCTTCCCTACGAGCATGAGTTCATGATGAGATGTATGTAGAAGGCTCTAATGGATTTTGAGGCGGAGCCCGCAGCCAGCACGTATCTGTCTGTGTCGCCTAAATGGGAGCCAACTTCCTGGTGGCACCTTCTTTCCATATTCCGGGTGGTGAAGGAGTACCCAGCTGGAGAGCGCATATTTTCAGCGCCAAAGGATGATAGTTACAACACGGAGGATCTGGAGACATGTGGTGCAGACAGAGTGTGGCGACCACACAAATGGCGACCAGAGCTGTGAAACAAAATTCTGCAGCGGTTGCGAGCCTCCGAGAAGGAGGGCAAGCTTCCTGCTGCAGCTACGGCGGTTCAGGAGGGGCCTGGTATTGCTGACACTGAAATGTCGTTTGCGCTGGCTGAGGTTGAGCCGGACGACGTGGGACACCAACCGTCTTTTCAAGCCGGTGACTTTGCCGGCATGACATTCTTTAAGCCCGCCAACGGTGTCACGGATACAGAACATCAACCGCCACCACAGTCGGCCGGTGACTTCGCCGAGGCGATATTTTATTTTCCCACCAACGGTGTTGTTGGGCGCACCAAACAGCTGCCGCAGGGATCCGGCGTCACTGGTATTTAGTGACTACTATGCTCCGTTGCATGAACACCGCGAGACGGTGGGTGCTGAGGGTATGCAATATGCTGCACGACGGCTGCGAAGGGTGGTGCTGAGTGCAGCTATCATTCTACACTTGGAGGCAGCGGGCCTCGCGAGGGAGGCGAGCTGCTGCGCCGGAAGCTCAAAGAGCAGCAGCTCCACGTCGAGACGCACAGCGCATCAGAGGTCAGTGCAGGAGGACGGACTGTATCGGAGAAAATATACAGTGTATAACTCTAGTGAATGGGCACCGCCCCTACGACGGGCTCTAGTGAATGGGCACCACCCCTACGACGGGCTCTAGTGATTGGGCACCGCCCCTACGACTGGCTCTAGTGAATGGGCACCCCCTACACTGGCTCTAGTGAATGGGCACCACCCCTACGACTGGCTCTAGTGAATGGGCACCACCCTGAGGACTGGCTCTAGTGAATGGGTAGCACCCTATGACTGGCTCTAGTGAATGGGCAGCGCCCCTACGACTGGCTCTAGAGATTGGGCAGCGCCTGAGGACTGGCTCTAATAAATGGGCACCGCCCCTATGACTGGCTCTAGTGAATGGGCACCACCCCTACGACTGGCTCTAGAGATTGGGCAGCATCCCTACGACTGGTTCTAGTGAATGGGCACCGCCCTTACGATTGGCTCTAGAGATTGGGCACCGCCCCGAAGACGGGTTCTAGTGAATGGGCACCGCCCCTACGACTGGCTCTAGTGAATGGGCACCACCCCTACGACTGGCTCTAGTGAATGGGCACCGCCCCTATGACTGGCTCTAGTTAATGGGCTCCACCCCTACGACTGGCTCTAGTGAATGGGCACCGCCCCTACGACTGGCTCTAGTGAATGGGCACCGTCCTGAGGACTGGCTCTAGTGAATGGGCGCCCTATGACTGGCTCTAGTGAATGGGCTCCGCCCTGACTGGCTCTAGTGAATGGGCACCGTCCCTATGACTGGCTCTAGTGAATGGGCACCGCCCCTCGACTGGCTCTAGTGAAGATCCACCCCTACGACTGGCTCTAGTGAATGGGCACCGCCCCTACGACTGGCTCTAGTGAATGGGCACCACCCTACGACTGGCTCTAGTGAATGGGCACCACCCCTACAACTGGCTCTAGTGAATGGGCACCACCCTGAGCACTGGCTAGACGGTCGCCCTTAAGCAGGTGTGTTGGAAGCTGCAGTGCCCACTGATCAGTTTGGTGTTAAAATGCCTGGGTCGGCTGCAGCACACAGGGATTCAAACCCTCAAGAAACCCTAATTGTTGGGCCAGTATACGGGGAGAAACTACTGTGATCCGATCAGGACCGTAGGATCGCATCGGTGAGGAACCACGGTAATCATCTGACCGGAATGATAGATGAAGGGAAGATGACAGGGATCCAAGGGCTTGCACGACTCTGAATCTGAACTGAATCTGACTTCCGAAGAGGCCTAGAACGTGATAGCGCATCGAACAATGCCACCTTGCGTATTGTGATTGGTCGTTAAGTGTCTAATCGCTGAGTGAACGGACTATTAAGTTTGTGTAATGGGCAGTGTTTCTTGCTTTTTGCGATACTACTACCTTGAATTCCAGACGTTTAGTGGTTTCAGCTCATCAATTTTGAGCTGAGACCTATGACAGACTTGGACTTGTGACATGTAGGCTTGAGTTCAGAGCCAACTGTATATTGTCGTCTCTAACTGTCGCGAGCGTCAGTGTTGGAATCTGCGATGCCTACTGATTAGTTTGGTGTAAAGTATGACTGTGTAGGATTTCTACAGCAGTCAGGATGCTCAAACCCTGAAGAAACCCTAAGAAACCCTTAGTTCTAGATCTATAGATCTGCAGAACTAATCATGGCCGTTGGATCAAAGTGTGACCATCGGCAAGACAGTGCACGTAATAGTTCATTGGCCCACTTTGTTAATATGGGCTGTTGCCTAGAGGTGTCACTGCAGTCGGTATGAACTGGCAGTGACACGTAGATCAGAACTTCGTGAACTCTCACATAGTTTGCCCAATCAGTAGTTTAGCGTAATGATTGGGCACGGCAGTTAGCGGCGTTTCGTCCTGCGAACTGCCTTTATTTCTTTGTCAGTGAGAGTTTATGCTCGCTTTTGCTATCAACAACTGTCGAATTCCAATACTCAGTGCCCTGCCTTCCCACCTCTTTGCATGGGCACTTATGGACTCACAAGAAAAGTCTGACCTCTCGGGAGAGAGAAACCATTTTTAATGTAATGCATGGCAGTGCTGATTTTTCAAAAATCGGATCATTGAGCAAACATTGGGTAATAATATGCACCTGTGGCGTTCTGATAGCTTTTCGATGAATTGTCCTTGTCTCCATGTACCCAAAGAAAATCTTTTCCGGGCCTCAAGTGGTGATAATAAAATTCATCAAACTCTGATAGTGTCTCCCATATCAAAATGGCGCTGCCAGTTGGCATAATGTATTGAAGGTGGCGAGAGTAAGATCCCTGAACAAAAGTATGATTATCCCAATCATTCTTCGTATGGCATCCATGGATGCGATGATGTGTCAAACAAAGTAAAAGGAGCAATACAGTTCATGCCGCCATGGAAACATCGTGGTGTCACTCATTGCCAACACTTGGCACACTCTTCATCACAACACACCTTTACCACAAAGTGTGTGCCATGCCTGCGATTAAACCGTATGAAAGTATGCGTATGGTGTAAAGCAGAAGTCGGACAATAAGGGAACAGAGAGTTCAGGGTCAGCAAGCTTATCTCATAAAGTTGTGACCCCCCCGCCTTCAAGCTAGCTGAACTTCTACTGTGCAAAGTAAATCAGATGTGTTCCTTTTTATTTTTCATGGTTGAAGCTAGATGCTTCAGTAATGACTGTGGCAAGCAGGTGAGCTTGAATGAAGACTCCGAGAAGCACCTGATATTGCCCAGGCATATTGACAAGATATTTTGCTTGACAAAAGCTTGCTTGATCAATGACGGCACCCTTCAGAACTTTGTTGATCAGCTGACTGGTGTTATCAGTGAGCCAAGGGCAGTTTTTTTCTCTGCAAAGTAATCCCAGATATTAATACCCATTGATATGCTCAAGCAGCGGTGCGTGTAGGCCCCGTGATATGCTGAAGCAGTCGGGTCCAAACATTCTCACCAAGTCTGACTCTGAGGGGGCGGCGCTTTTGCTTACTTCGTCTCACCCCGGAGAGGTCTGTGAATACACTTCACGTTTCATTCCTAGAGTGGGGTTTGTACATGCTCACCTTACCCATATTTCCATTCGATGACAACCGGTCTCTTCTTTGAAGGCCACATCCAAATACTGTTGGATACCTCCAATCTCCCTCTTATTTTGAACATATAACAGTGCGAAATGCAGCACAGACAAATCATTGTTCTTGAACCCAACGCCAAGCGACTACAAGTTCACTTGCTCAGGAGTTAAACAACAGCGTTACATGTTCAGTTGATCACTAGATGAACAACTTGACTGCCTGTTGAAATTATCACGACTTCAACTAACAACAAGATTACATGCATGCTGAGTTGACCACGAGAACAGCAACAAGATAGCTTCACATTCATATGAGGTTTGGGTGACATATTCCAAACAACCTGTGAATTGTCACCGCATGCTGACAGCATGCCCAACTTCATTCGGGGTCCACTGGATTCGCAACTTGAAAAACCGCACTTCCCCCGCCACAGTGCACGATCCTAATTCATCCACCCGCCCACTCACCCACTCACATACACGCATCCTCCCAACCATGATGACCTTCAAAGCCAGCCATCTCATGCTTGTGAGGTTGCCGCCTACCATATCCCACTAAGCGAGCTTATGTGGGGCAGGTCTTATATTTGCACTCGGAGTACTACAAGACATCACTGCACAAATGGGAACCGAGAAACACTTAGAAAATTCTAGTTCTTAACGCAGAGGGTCCAGCTCAACAGTGGCAGCAGCGTCGGACTGCAAAGGCCCTATATACGAACCTTGGCACATTCAAGCTATGACGCGCATAAGGTGCAAGATGTGCTCCTTCATTCTAGAACCTGGCAAGTTAGCTAAAAGCAGGCCTCGTAGAACTGAACCCTAAAGCGCTTCAAGGCTGCAAAAGTGAATCGGATACAAGATTTGCATATTGTTTGGCTTCATAAGACGGCCACGTGGAGATTGGGGCTTGCCCCCCAACCGCGGAGATCCAGTGACCAAACTATTTCATGTGAGCCAAGTTTCTTTAGCGGATTTTAGGAGCCCGGACGACCACCCTAGGAATTTGTGGGCCTGTGAGGAGACCTCAGGAAGTGTATAAAGTTGGGGTCACTGTCAACACAAGCACACGCTGCCAACCTGACAACATAACCAACAAGTAACTAGTGGAGGGCCTTACATGTCATAGAAACGTAAAATAAAAGGGTCTCAAACTTGGAAATCCGCTTAATTCATAATTTCATTTCGGAGATCGAAGGGAACAAACCTGGCGCTGCCGCCAAGTAGGAAGATTCATAGGGCAATTCCTTCTGATTTTCGCCGTCATTTTTTGCCACGCGTTTAGGGTCTTGAAGTAGGGGTTTGGCACCAATGTGCACTTCTTCGCATCCATAACGTTCCGTGCGATGCACATCACCGGTGCCCGCGCCGTTGTGCTGGACGAGGACTTGTTGCTCGTCTCTACCTGCCGCGTATGGAGAGGAGGTCAGGTACTGTAAGAAGTTCACCAAGGCCAGGGTCCCTCCTTGCGGACGAGCAGTCGACGAGGCTCATCATGATTACTACTGCTAGGTATTGTACGGCAAACGGGCAGTGCACCACAACATAAAAAGGGAACAAGTAAGTGCAGGTCTTGAGGGACTGGAACAAACGTGCATCGGCCCAAAGGGCGTGCGTGCACTCTACGAAGCAAGCGATTCAGGATGGAGAATGCGGAGGCTGAGGACAGACTTCTTTTTGCGCCGATGGAAATACGGATTCGATATTCATCATCATGAAAACATCAGGCAGTCGACAGCCATCCTTCTTGTAGCTTTGAACGATGCTGTTCATAAAATTCCGAAACAGTTTTTTCTTGTAACCAGGTCCAAGTTGGCTCCTGTGCGTCCACGTTGAGGAACAACAAAAAGTGAGCGGGAACAGAGCATGAGAGGCCGACTTTGGTTGTTCCAACTTCCCTATGACGTCGGCGTATGCGTGTGGCAGGAATGCAACAGGGCTGTCACTGCAGGACGTGACTGCAACTCCCAAGAGTCTTACCATGTGACATGCGTAAAATACAATGAGTTGTTATAGATAATCATCCCTTGCCAATGCTCGTACAAATCTTCGGGATCGGACACGTTCCTCCCGGTAGCCACTCCAACATCTTCTACTGCCGCAAATATAGCTTGCTCTGTTAGGCTCCCGGGTTTCCACTGTGCAAGACTGCGAGTTAGCTCTTCATCTGCTGGCTGCTGCCAAATGTGATCGGTAACTTTATTAGACTCCTTCAACCTGAGTTAGCAAAAAATTGTCCACAGTCTCTCACCGCACGAATATGGAAGCTCCGAACGACGCAGATATCGAGGAAGACCGTGCAAACTCAACTATCGGCCTTCGCCCGGAGTAATTCAGTCGTGCATTTCAGCTGAGCATTGCTTGCATAACTGGAAATTCCAAGAGATAGGGACAAACCTGTGGATCTTCCAGCCATTTTCAGGATTGAAATTGAGATTACATGCATGGGGGACCTATCAAACAACCCGTCCCGGACAGATTCACACGAAACACTTTTTGTGCTACGAATCCCGCTGCCGACGAGTGGCAGGATATTAGGATATATCGCAACCTTCTACACCCTCCGGAAAAAAGGACAAAAGGTAGTGCCAGGGACTAAAGATAATGGCACACAGAATTTCACCGAAGGCAGAAAGGATACGCATCGTTGGAAGAACATGTTTAGCGAGTACGTAGTCGCCTAAAGATTGCGGCATCTTAGCGCATTGACGCGGCAATCTGAGTAATTTGGCGCGGAAACTTGTCCAGGGAGTGAATACTCACGGCAGCATTAGCGATTGTCATAGCAGTTGCCGATAACAGCAATGAAATCAAACAAATGTGTTTCGTCATGTCATTGTTGGACTTCAACATCGCTTGCACCTTATGAGCGGATACGAGAGGTGAACACAGGTCAAACACTTCTCGCGAACCCGCCTGAGGCGTGCACCTCTCTCCGGGCCGCGGGGCACAAAAATAGATATTTTTAAAAATGTAATTTTTCTACTAACTGTGCTCGCAGGATGCTGGAGCTGGACCACATGGAACACGCAAAAGGCGACATGTCAGACGGCGCAACGGCTAGATGCAGATTTGGCCCGACACTGCCCCGATTCCTGTCTTTCTGACCCGTTTCCATGCCGTACTAACTGGGTTTTGAAAGCGCAGGGCACAAAGCAGAACGAAAGGCGGCACCCAACCGTACTCAACCGTAGACTCAACCGTAGCGGCACGCCGAAAGGCCCAACAGTAGAGCTCAGCGAAAGCGTCAACAGTAGGCTAAAAAACGGGGAAAAAATGAACTCCAGAGGTGCGATCAAGAGGACATCCAGAGGCTCCCCACTTGTGGGGCAGAAGGGCGGAAAAGGGGGGAATCCACCACGTAGGAACAGAGAGCTGTTGGATGAGGAGCAGACCGGCACGCTGCTCAGGCACTTTCAGGGGAAGGACCATGCAGCCACGGGAACTTTCACTGACGGCGCGCATCTACCGCAGCTGCCCGACGACTTCAACCACTGCCTAAACGCCTTCATCGAAAAATACTGCAGTCAGCACGGTGAGAAAACGGCGCTGGAGGCGAGGGCGGAATATTTCAGCACTGCCTACCCAGACAGGCGGCTTGAGTACACCCAGTGCTCGCAGGGCTACCCACTGGAGAATCCGTACGGCGTGCGGAACGAAAAGGGGGAGACCATCTACACCCTTCTGCAGAACTGTGCCGAAATCCAACCCAGTGAGATAGACGAATATTGCATCCCAAAGGGCGGGCAGGGACACATCGTTGTGGCCCCACTGCGTTCATATGGGCCTCTGGTGGTAGAGTATTTGCAGCATATGACAGCGGCCGTCAGGCACTTTCACCAACTTGGAGAAGGAACCATGGTAATCTCCCAAGAGAACCCACCTGCAATACGGTGGGTGGGGGATAAGGTGGCCGCCATCCGCCTCACTTTTGTGAAACCAGAATACGCAGCAACTGTCATGTCAACGACCCTCGCTCACTTGCCAATCCACTGCGGGAAACTCGGAGCTGACAACATCGCTGACAGTGAAAGGGCGATCCCGAGGGTGAGGATAGCCGGCAGGGGAGGAGACCGTGGGGGGGCTGAGGAAAGACAACTGTGCATCACCAGCGAGGGCTTAAAAGGTAGGACGCTGCAGTCGCTTGAGGAGGAGCTGACAGGTATGCACATCATAGAAGCGGCTATGAAGGGTTCTTGGGAGGACTCGGTCCCCGCCGCCACCGCCCTGAACAACATCAGAATCGTCGCCGCCAGCGAGAAGGCAGCGCAGCAACTGGAAACGGGCGACATCAAGATACCGAGCCTGACCGAGTACGACGTACAGAGGATACCAACGAACAGAGCAATCCAGCACCTCTTCGCCACCGAGGTGGTCATAGTTGACTACGACAGAAGCATCGACTATGAGTTTGACGCGGACTCCCTGGTGACGTCCATCAACGAGACCCTTACCGACAAGCTGGGTGAAGGCCAACACCTGCTGCCGTGGCCGCCATCATACACGAAGCCAGCTACGGACGAATCGGTGCCGGCATCATACCTGAGGGTACGAAAACTGAAGAGGGGGCAGATATTCTCCGCTGTGGCCAGCGAAAAGGTCTACGCCTGGATAGCTGGACTACCAGAGAATCGGTTCTCAATCAAGATAGAACATCTTGGTATGAGGTTCGAGTGCCAACACTCGGACTTCTCCCGATCCGGTAAGTACGCGAAGAGCAAGGGTGGGGGCGGCAGAGGCACGGTGCCACCCACAACACAGTCAGCAGACGAGGTCGTTCAAGCACTGGAAGGAAGGCTGGCATCCTTCGCCAAAGTGGCGAAAGGAGACAGCAAAACCGAGGAGGAGGTACGGGCTCTACGTGTAGTGGTTGAAAGGCTGGAGACTGCCACGGCCAAAGGTTTCAAGGACACCGTCAAAAGTGTCGAACGGGTCGGTGACGGGGTGATCGACCTCACAGAGAAGTCCAAAGGCTTCAGCGAACTTCAACTTGAACTTCAACAAAAGATGGTCGACAACCTCATCAAACTCAACTCGCAGCAGCTGAACTCCCCGCAATCGGACGACTCCCTCCACTTCCGCAAGAGGACCAAGCAGCGCATCGACTCACCGGAAGGCGAGGACACAGCTATGCTCGACAAGGAAAGGCAAGACCTGGAGAAGAAGCTAGCCAGCACCGTCTCAGCCATCGAAAGGTCCAACCAAAAGGTAAAATCCACACACCCCACTGCCTGGAATACTGCACTGAATACCAACCTAGTCATCTGCAAAGGCAACACAGGGAACAGAGGGGAGCAGAAAGGCTACTCACTGCCTGAATCGGCCCGGGCTGCCACTGGCAGCAACACTATTGTAGTTACATCCAAGGGACTAACAATAAAGGGGACTGATCACAGGCCGGCAGATCCAAGTCGACAAGGGAAAGCCGACGCGGATAGAAAAGCAAGCCAGCAGAAGAGCAAACACCGGGTAGCATCAGGTGAAAAAGAAAAGCACCACTCCGAGCCCGATCGAAGGACCCACCAGAACAGCTGTTCACCATATATTTATTGCCTGAATAGAACTGCAACTAGCCATGCAAACAACTACAAATATTTAATAAGCAACTGGGGTGTACCCATAAATCCCTGCCCTGCTCAGTGCCATCGTTGTGAACTTCTGCTCAAAATAACTGACACCTGCAAGCTAAAAACCAAACACAAATATACTAGCGAAAGTAACGAAAACAGCAACCGCCACCACACTGCCAACGAGGCAGAAGCACTGCATAGAAGCACATACGTCAGAATAGCAGCCGAAACCGAAACCGGGGCCGTAGGACATAACACTAAGCACAAGTACAGCATACTAAGCAACCGAAGGTGCAATGACATGCACCCTGGAATAATGAGTGAGACTGTAGCCACAAATAAGAAATGGCGACACAAGGCGCACATGAACTGCAATAATAACCCACAAAGCAAGAAGCAAAAGGAGGGAGCAAGCACAAGACGAAACTGTGAACAAATGTATAGACAGGAAGGTGAACAAACTGGCCCTACAGGTATGCAGGAAGATAGAGGAAACCCTAATGCTACCCTAGGTAAATTGAGTACCAAAAGGCCCCTGGGGGGAGTAGCACAGAAAGGCTCGACAGGAGAACTCTTGGGGGGACTATGTTACAAATGGACAGGCGATACGCAAATTTACAGAGGGAACCGGCAAACTTCGGTGTTTAGCGAATTGCTCCAGGAGCTCTACGTTAAAATACGAAGTTTTGTAAAAACAACCCTAACAGAGCAAAACTTTAAGGAGACAACCAAGGGCCACACACAAGAACATATTGGGGAAAACGTAGCCCAGACATGTGGCAAAAAGTATGGGAAGACGCTGCAGGCAAATGTAACGCGTAACACAGAAAGCAACGCGGGGCCAGGAGAACCCGCACGCTGGCGGAAAGACGGGGTTAGCGACAACAAAAGGAACCCACGAGAGATATTGAAAGGGAAAAGGCTGATTGCAACAACCCGCACGACTATATGGAGGGAAATGAAGGGAAACCCTAAACCAAAAGAGGCCTACCTACAGAAGAAAGGGGGAATAGGGGCACATAACAGCGAAATTGGACGGAAATATTTTACACAGAACCTACAAATGGTACAATACGAATGTAAAATAAAAACAAGCTCGAACAAACGACATTGGACATTTAGCGAATTGCTCCAGGAGCTCTACGTAAAAATGCGAAGTTTTGTAAAAACGACCCCAGCAGGGAAATATTTTAGGAAGACAACCAAGGGTAGCACACGAAAACATATTGGGGAGGATGCAGCCCAGATGTGCTGCATAAAGGACGGGACGACACCACGGGCGTGTGTAACGCGTAACAAGGAGAACAGTGTGAAGACAGGAGAACATGCACGCTGGCAGAATGATAGGGACAATAACAACATAAGGAACCCACAAAGTATATTGAACAGGAAAAGGCTGACTACAACAACCTACACAACTATATGCAAGGGGATGAGGGGAAACCCTAAACCAAAGAGTACTTACCTACAGGAAAAGAGGGGAATAGGGGCACATAACAGCAAAATTGGACGGAAATATTTTACACAGGACCTACAAATGGTGAAATACGAACGTGAAATGAAAATGAGCTTGAACGGACGACATTGGACATTTAACGAATTGCTCCAGGGGCTCCACGTAAAAAAACGAAGTTTTGCGCGAACGGCCCAAACGGGAAAATATTTTGAAGGGGCACCCATAGAGCATACACAACTAAGGTTTGAGGAAAAAGAAGCCCAGAAAAGCAGTAAGGCAAGTACAAGGGGACGGAAGGAGTGTGTAACGCGTAACAAGGGAGGCAGTGCGGAGGAAGGGAAACACAACCAAAGGAGATGCGTGACGAATAATAGACATGAAGATAACTCACAAGGCGCACCAATAAAAGCGGTACTTGTAATTTGCGTTGTGATTACGGTCCTAACAAAAAGTAACATTAACGAGCGAAAAGGACCAGCACGAAAACCAACACAAAGGGTGCGGGTGACAAAATGCAAGGAGGCTAGCAGGAGGGCAGAAAAGGGAGTGCTGGGTGAAGCTCCGGAAAGGGAGCATGCAGCACAGTGCATGCAGAAACGAAGCACAGCGGCAACAGCAAATACCCGGCAAACAGTTGAAACTGGAAAGGTAAGTGAGGAAATGCCAAGAGGAGTCAACGACCAACACCAGGAAATAACACAGGAAAAGCCCCCAAAGGGCCCCAGGTGGTTAGCCACAACAGAAGAGGGGGGACGAAGGGCGAACTTCAGAAGAAACCTCACATTTTACCTACGGGCGAACCGGCAGGAGCACGCATATGCACACAAAAGAGGAAGGAGATATTGGAGTGAACATGCGAAAGGGAAAACATGCAGGTGGGTACAACGTACCAAATATGACAGACCACAACTGGTCAGAAGCAACCAGGTAGTAAGGCAAGAAACAAAGGACAGGGACAATAGTAAGTGGGCGCGAAAACATGGCGAGATGCGCCGAATGAAAAGGGAAGGCCAAAACATAGCGAGAACGGTGGGAGCCCAAATAATGAGCATGCATGTAACACTAGGTGTGCTGGGCACTCTGGCTAAACGGATGGAGCAGGCACAACTGGCAATGAAAAACCCTCGACAAGAGGTACCGCAGGTCAAAGCGGTGAATGAAAAGTCTACGGTAGCACGAGGAGCAGCCTTGGGCACAAGACCCAACAGGAAAGCTGAACAGATTGAGGAGACGGGTAGGTATGCCGAAGCGAAACCACAGCCCTCACATATAGGGGGGGGAACATGCTCGAACGAGAAAATGGAAGGACAGTACCCCAAGAATTCTGTCACGCAGGGAATATTTGCCAAGGATGGGAAACTGAATATGCACCAAGTGGACCTCGCGCTCGAAACACTGGAAGACAACCCTCCGGGTTCAACAACCATGCAAGAAATACTGAAGATGCTGAGGGAAAATGACAAAAAATTTCTGGAAATGATAAAAGAAAAAGTCGCCAAAAAGGGTGGCACCCAGATACCAGTGGTAGGAAACGGACACTGGCTACTACTGATGGTAGGAGTCTGCGTCGTAAAAGATAACAGCACGTTGCAGGCCTATGTATACGATTCTATGGGCATGGAAAGACAGACACGGAAGAAAACCGCCCAAGGGCACACGAGAATGGCGGAGGAACTGCAAGGAGCAGTGAGTGCATGGGTAACGGGCAACAAGGAGGCAATGGGGTGCCTGGAAGCTAGAGCCACGCCGATGTACGACAGGCACCAACACGATGCATTCAGCTGCGGCGTCTGGGTGATATATATTGCGGAGCTATGGCAACAGTGGCTGTTAGAAAGGAACGGAGCCTGGATACAACATGTGTACACGAACACACTCCAAACCAGTCGATGCGTGACACTACACACCACGGAAATAGTGAATAAATGCAGAGACAGATTCAGGCCAAAGATAAAGTCGGCCATAATGAGGGAAAATAAGCCACATGCAGAACAGGACACGGATGAAGTTGAGCTGACAAGGGAGGACCCAGCAAAAAGGACTGGGGCAAAACAGGCGCGAACCCAAGGAACGTGTGCGGCGGATGCCTTCATGAGGGAGGTGGAGCGTGGCCGCACAGGGGAACAGGTGGAGGACACAATGCGACAACAAGGGGTGGGCATACAAACAATAATGAACGTTCAGGAAGCACTTCAAGCGCTACAACAAGACACTGAAGCCCTCATAGGTGAAACAATGAGAAAACTGTCGACAGATGGCCGAACCCAAATAGCAATAAGAGATGGAGAAAAATGGGCAATGATGATGCTCACAATAACACGCCAGGACATGCAGGCGCATGTGTGGCTACCTACTGGAGGAATAGAAAAACAGGACGAACTGCTAATAGCTATAGATGTTTGGACCATACTGCGAGAAGCCTACGACCTGCAAAAGGTGAAATATAGTGGACTAAAAACACATAGCACACCACCAGAATGGGGAAAATTCAGTCAAGGTGAGCAAGCGATAAGAGTGGCGGGGAGCTGGAAATACTGGCATGTTGACGGCAAACCAGGACACTTCAAACTCGGGACTAGAAACACGGCACGGCTGCAGGGGGAGACTCGGGAGATGCGGCGGACGACAGAACAAACAACTGGGCTGGCCGAGGAGGACATGAAAAGTGACGAACCGAAGGAAGATGGCAGGGCACCTACTACGGAGCAACACGCCACGGGCGAAGCAACGGAAGAAAAGAACACAGGTACCACGGACAAGCTAGTTCAGGCTACGCTACGGTTCCGTCCGATAAGCAAAGAACAAGCGAACGAAAGGCTAAAGAAGGAGGAGGGAACGGCGACAGGAAAAAAGCTGAGGCCTCCCGCGAACGCCAAGAAATACCCGCCACCTACTACAACAACGAAAATGAACAAAAGGGACAATGAGGAAACCAAAGGGTCCATGGAGGCACTGAAGCAATGGGGTGGGAACATGCCAAAAACGGAGAACCTAAACACTGAAGAAATGGGAGAAGCACAACAACACACCATAAATTTCCTAACATGGAACATGCAGGGCGCCCGGCACTCACTGTACGAACTGGAGGAGCAAATGAAAAAATGGGAGATAGATATAGCAATAGTCACGGAAACTAAGAGTGCGAATGAGGAAATAAAAAGACACTTCAGAAACAAAAAACAGTCAAACATATGCACAAACATACCAACAGAGGAAGGGGAGGGAGAAGAGAGCAACCACACGGCGGGCCTTGCCGTAATACTCACAGGGGAATATGCCAAACCACATAACTACACCGAGGTGCAGGTACCGCACTTACGAGGAGTACTCACACACACGCTGCTCCACTTTCCGGGAGGAAAATACTTACACCTGCTAGGGGTATACTACCCGGTGGAAGGGAAAGACGTGGCGGAAGAGACAGGACGAGGGGAACTCGACAGAGAGGCGGCCAGAAATGGCATACAGGAGTATGTGCGAATGGTGACCACAGCCAGCGAAAATGCGGCAGGACAAACAGTACTAATTTGTGGGGACCTGAATGCCACGACGGGAACACCGAAAAATAGCAGGGACAAAGAATGGAACAGAACCCTGGAAGCCACGGGTCTGCAAGATGTGGGAGGGACCAGGGAAACAACACTAACATGGCATGAACGACGGAACATAGACAGAATGCTAGCAAGCAAAGCATAATTACAATACTACACGCAACCAACGGCAGGAGAACTCACCGAGCTACACATGAGCGACCACAAAATGGTCTGCACAACGCAACTGGACCTAAAAGCCTGGGGGACCCACCGACCAACGACACAAAAGCCACAACATGCAAAAACAGACAGATTGAAACTCCCGCTAACAGAAGCAGAGGGGAACACCCTCAGGCAAACACTGGACGCTGCATATACGAAGGAATTACAAGATGAAATGCAAGAAGCAATAAACGGGATAAAAACAGCAGCCAGCACAAGGCACAGAAAACGGGCAATAGACTACGCGGGAGGGGTGGTTGCAAGGATAATGGGGGAAGCAAGAGACAGGGCAATGATGGATGTCAACTTACCGAAACAAGCGGCAGCACCAGAACAACAACATGGACTACACCTCCCAAAAACCCTCCGCAAAGAAAGGGACGGCCACCTGAAAGAAAGGAACAGGTGCCGTGAGAACATAGCATTATGGAAGAAGGACATAGAAACACGAGAACAAGTAACCGAGGAAGCACGGACGGAAGATTTTGACAACCGAACAAGCGAAATGAGGAAATGGGAACAATGGGAACGGGAACAGAAAAAGCTTGCGACAAAAGAGGCAAGGAAGTGCATTAAAGAGCACGAAGCAAACCGAAAACAGAAAACAAGAATGAAAATGAGAGAAGGATACTGGGGCAACATAAAGCACTACCATAAATGGATATACAAAAAAGAGATAGAAAACGGAGCGGCACCAGCTACAACAATACAAGCGATTGAAACCATGCAAGGAGAGCTAGTGGTAGGACACCAAAAAGTGGCACAGGCAATGGGCGAACACATTGCGTGGTCGGAACCATACAAAATGAAGGAACCAGAGAAAGGACTTAAAGATACGCCACCCTGGCTTGACGAAAGGTACAAGAACTACATGAAGGAAAACCAATGCAAAAGGCCGGACCAAACAAAAGTAAACCTAAATGTGGACAAAGAGGCCTATCGACAGGCGGTGAAGAAAATGAAAACCAACAAAGCAGCCGGGCCCATGGGGATACAAAATGAAATACTGAAACAGATGCCGGACAGATTCCACGACCAACTGTGTGAACTCATGAAATTAATGTGGGAGCATAGACACACCCCCCTACCATGGAAAAAAGGCTACTTCTGCTTCCACCACAAGCAAGGAGAAGTAACAAAACAAAAAAACTACCGACCTATAGCACTACTGGATTGCCTGTTCAAATTATACACTACAGTACTCACAAAAATGCTAGCTGACTTCTGTGAGATAAACGGCATGCTCTCGGAAGCACAAGAGGGCTCAAGGGAAAACCACAACACAATGAAGCAACTCACCAGGGTAACCAATGCCATTGAAGACGCCAACCTCTCCAAACGAAACCTACATGCAACCTATGTGGATTTCGAAAATGCGTATGGCTCGGTTGACCACAAAAGACTCATTACGACGCTAAAACACCTAGGGGTGCCACCACAACTTACCGAAGCTGTTAGGGACATACTGGGCGAAAACGAGGAGGACTCCATGCAAATGAGAGCAAAAGTAGGGGACCAGGTCTCGGAAGAGGTGCCAATAAGAAGGGGGATTCTGCAAGGCGACAGCATGAGCCCGCTACTGTTCATACTATACCTGGAACCTCTCCTTAGATGGCTAGAGGTGGGAGACCATGGATACCAGCACAGGTATGCAACTGACAGGGAGCTCAGAGGGGAACTGAGAACCTCCTCCGGAGCGTTTGTGGACGACCTAATTATACTAACCAAACTAATGACAGGCATGGAGCAACAGCTAAAGAAACTCTCGGCATTTGGAGACTGGAGTGGACTCAGAATAAACGAGGACAAAACAAAGATAACAAGGGTAGAACATGGCAACAAAAACGTGAAAGAAAGTAGGCACCAAGGGGTGAAATGCGGAAGTCGAACGCTAAAAGTCCTAAAAGCCGGGGATACCTACAAGTACCTGGGGGTCCTACTCAATATGCTGGGGACATGGAAAGAGGAGAAAAGAAAGTCACCACGGGAACTCAAAAGAAGAATAGACGCACTACTGGCAACCCCCCTCACACAAAGACAAAAAGAGTACTCCCTGAAGTCGGCCATATTGGGGAAATTCAAATACGGACTCCACCTCGGGATATACACACAGGGTGAAATACAACAGGCCGAAAATCAGCTGGGAGCCGCGATGAAAAGAATATATGGACTTCCCGCGAATGGTACGCCCAATGAACTAAACACGGAGGAAAAAGAGGAATACGGACTGGGGCTCCAGTCCCTACAGGCAATATATGCACAGGAAGTGTACACGGGACTGGCAGGCGCTGTTCAGAGTGAGGAAGACAAAGGGGCCCAGATGGGATACGGCAAAAGGGAGAGAAACCTTCAAACCAGACAAAGAATGTCACAAGTTAGCAGGTCCACAGCCGGACTACTGGAAAAACACTTCGAAGAAAGGGGACACAGCAGCACAAGGAGCAAGCTAAAAATGGGACTGCAGACACAAACGAACACTCTGAGGAAGATGAATGCTCTGAATGAATATGGAATACGCGTGAAAGGAGTGGGAACCCACATGCAGGAACTGGGCAAAGAAACACTACCTATAATGAGGCAACTGGGAAAAGCTAAAAGGGTATACACAAACGCGGAAATGGAGGGCACAACCAGAACGACCAAGCACCAAAGGATAATGGATACAGAATACAGAGACCCACAGTCGCAGCCTGCGACGACAGGCTTTGAAAAAATGGGAACAGTAAATGTAATACAGGAAACGAAAACTCAGCAAGCCACCAAGCAAATAAACTTTACCAAACTACTCACACTATTCAAAAACTACCCGGACCTCAAGAACTTAACCACGGCAGACGGGAAAAGTGCCATACCAATAGAAACACTGAAAGCAACAGGTGGAAGGAAACACGACACCAAGACGGCAACAAAGATAGCACAGGGAATGCTGCACCTATACCCATACATTTGCGAAGGACAACCCAACGACATTAAGAAACCAGGGGACCACTGGGACCATGTGTGGAA
>LGRX02033183.1:0-35732 GCA_001247695.2 Cymbomonas tetramitiformis | reverse complement strand
CCTTCCGCTCCCTCTATTCTTCGGGCGACTCATCCGCGGATGAGTCGCCCACCTTCAGCTCTTCCTTTTCAGCGCGGCAGAATCAAAGACATGGCTAAATCATTTTTGTGTTTTTTGTTGTTTATAGGTCTTAAACTCAAGCGCTTCTCAAACACTTAGCTAAAGGTAAAGATGCCAAAGCGAACCCGAGAAGTCACTCCTTTCCCTGAGGACCATATGCTGTTCTTGGAGATGTGCGGGAACCGACTGAGTCGGTCCGCATATGATTCTGCATTTGTTGCTCCTCTGCCGCTTTATTTTCCAGTTGCCCCATTACCGCCTCCTCCTCCCCCACCACCACCACCTCCTCCCCCACCACCACCTCCTATGATCTGGAGGTGGTCGTACCGTTATGAGCTCTACGTGGGGGAGCCTGTTGCACCCCACCGTGCTTCCCCCGGCCGAGGCCGCATCCGGGGTGGCCATGGCCGCACCCGCAAGCCCTCCCCGCTGTACTTGCGGGCGGAGGAATAGGACACAACGTGTATATATGATATTTCTATTCATATTTTGTTGTGCATGTTTTGTTGTGTATATTGTGTTGTGTATATTTTGTTGTTGTAGTATTTTGTCGGGCCAAAGTTTGGTATACATAATTCCATTGCTCAGAGATGAATATACTAAAGATATGATGTGATGTTGTTTAACAGGGCCGTGTTATATTTATATCATTCATAATTTACGTTTCTTAATTTGTGTTTTGTGCATGGTGACATGCAGGGTTATGAGTTCTTCCGAAGGGGATGCGGATTCGGAAGGGCATTCCTTTGCCCGGAAGCTTTGTGATAATGACTTTTACAGGGTTCCAGTCCTTGCAGATATGTATTCCCAGGCAACATGCGGTGATTCAATCCGACCCACCTGAAAGAGGTCATTTGATAGGCCAACTGAAATCACGACGGCCACACTACTGAGATATTTAAGCACCTACCGTGTCCCCACAACTCACTTTTCAGCTTGGCACTTTTCTTTCTTCACCTGCCACCTCATCCAACCATGCCATCCAAGCGAGAATGTATTGTTGCCTATGTTCTTGGCATGTATGCAACATGCCCTACTGCCCCCAGAATGAGAATGAGGAATTTTGACTATCTTCCTCATGGTATGACTGTTCGAATGTTGTGGAAGAACTACAATGAATGTTATATGTGCAGGAATGCGGAAGGCAACAAATGCACGTTGGGGTATTTTCGATGTGTGTTTCGAAACGACCTTGCCTTTCGGTTCAAGTTCCGACAGGTTCAGCCGTAACGTTACCGTCAACGTTACCTGTCGCGGCAATTGAAACCACGGCGGCTACGAGTCAGAATGTTATCTTGATTCCACTTTCTGCCTCGGTTGTGTTTTTGTCTTTGATTAAAAAATCGGCGACTAAGTGATCCCGCATGCGAGATATACGAATTTGATTGGACAAAAAGTACACTACTCTTGCACGACCCGCGGCCCATTCACGACCAGGTACAAAAGCTCTTGCCCGACCCTTGAAGATTCATTTCCCCTTGTTTCTTCTAACATACGCACCTTCAACCATACCTTCAAACATCTACTGCTACTTACCTTGAAAGCATTGCAATCTGCAGGTATTATAGCTCCACATTTATCCTCACAATATATATATTTTCGACTTTTGCTATGGGTTTCGCACGACTTTCGCTTCAACTGCTAATCACCTTGCAAGCATTGTTATCTACAGGTATAAAATCCTGCAACATCGTGGCCACGTTATGCCTTCAATTCTACGATTCGGAGTGTATGGGACGCGCGATCGTGATGAAGACGCTGCAGACGCTATCAATACACATGGAATGGTCCACCTGCGGTGTCCTCAATGCAATGTAGACCGCTGGATGATATGTAAGTTCTTAAACACCTACGAGGACAGACATACGGGACACCGACAGGACTTAGGGATCGTTTGGTGGCGCTACACCCGGAGAATTCGGAAATACATGTTTTTTGACCTTCAAGAACCGGAACTTTATCCCGACCAGAGCCCAATAGGGAACGAATGGGTTACCCCAAGGGCACTGGTCATTCCAATCGACGTCACTTGGGCGCTTATTATGACGCGGCATCAACGAGAAGAGGAAATCGACCTATATTGCGTGCGATGCAATTGCCTTGACCAATAAAGCTCTGCCATTTATGTTCTCCGATAGAGCGTCAACATTGCGGTCAACGTTACCTCGCTATCGAGGGAATTAAAACCTACAAGTGCCGCAAATAATTGTGGATTGAATATATAGATTCCAATGTATCAGCAATATAGTAGCCTTAGCACTGTGAAATGATCGAAATCTCTTGCCTAGAAGACATCATAGACAAATATTTGGTGTATTTTGAATAAATTTGTATGATGATATAGATTTGTGTATCATATGCTAGTACCCATCTCAGTTGCAACTTATTTTACGGGAATTGGAGCACCTGAATGCGCACATTCATAAACGTGTACCGTGCATGCTGGCCTAAATTGCACATGGATGTACCCATATTTGCATACTTGTACATGATATGCACGCATATGAGCAAAAATGCAACAAAAAAATCTACCGGGACTCGCCGAGTACGAAAGCATCATGCACAAATAAATAATTCGAGTAATATTTTGTAATAAAAATTGCGGGACGACTTACGTGTCGCTTACGTGTCGCTTACGTGGCACATTTCAGATGACGTGGCAATAACTTTTAGACGACGAAAATTGTGTCAAAATGAAGGTTTTTAGACGACGATCGAGATTCATTTATTCCCAATAGTCTGTTGAAACGTGCACATTCGGCACGGTGCGCACGTTCATCTTGGCAAGCTGATTCTTGTTCTCAGGGCGGGAGTCAAACTCGCAATGGAAGGGAGCGAACTCCATGTACACCGCGGCTACTTTTACGAGGAGGTGGCTGCCATCATCGTGCCCCGCCATCATGAAGTAGTAATCATGGTCGCTTGACCATTCGTCGTTGGTGAGGGCATGCACTGATCGGCCAATTGAGCCGGAGAGGACACCGCCCGCGTGCTCCATTTCGAACATTGCTCCGTACACGTTGTCCGCCCACGCAATCCCTTTACACTTCCCGTCCAAGGATTTCTTCATCTCCTTGGTCCACATAGTTATATCAGCATCTTTGGGGAGGTCCTGAACACGGTTCTTCTTAGCGCGTTCGAGGGCCTTCAGCCGTATGTATGTTGTCAATCAGATCGGGCATGCCTTGTCCGGACACCTGCCGGGGCGCTGGCTGTGCGTGTGGCCCTTGCAGAAGACGCCGCCCGCGCCTTGCTCTGTCGCGGAGGGACCGTAGGGGGGGCGTTGCGCTTGGTACTGATTGCCTGCTGAAGGAGGGACATGGCAGCGTTGTCCGACACCCGTTTCTTCAAGGCAGCCGTGAGCGCCGAGTTCATCGGTTTCTCCAGCACCGGTGGTAAGTGCTTGTAATCGCCGAATGTGTAAGGCTGCGGCAATGTGTCCAGCACGTTCTTGTAAGTAATTGCTTGGAGCTTGCCATCCGCGGCCAGACGTTGCATGTGCTCCAGAAGACGCTCGTCGGATACTTCGCTCAGCAATTTCAGCCCTGCTTTCGGCGTGGAGTCGGCCGCGCTCAGGGCGACCAGTTGCAACTCTCTTGCCGCTTCGAGCATAGTAGATTTCATCCTGGCTTGGTTCCTCTGCATCGTGACTCTCCTGCTGCGCTCAAACTCTGGGGTCTGTACAGGTGATGGATTTTTAGCGGGGGCCTGTGGGCCACTCGCGGAAGGCTTCTCTTGGGAAACCGCCGGACCGTGGTTCAGCGGGGACACCGCGGGTTCCGCGGGAGGGGCCGATTGCAGGCAGTCCCGTGCAAGGACACCCTGCTTTTCTGCTTCAACGGCGCGCTGCGGCTGTTGCTGGGCCCCTTCCATGGCGGTCGGTTGCCAGGATTGCACGGTGGACGCAGCCTGGACCAAGCTGGGAATCGAGGGAGCTTCTTGGGGTGGGAATTGCAGATCAACGGTGGCAATCTGTGGGGGCGCCCTGGCTGGAGGGGGCGGCATGTGCGTGGGCGTACTACTCGCCCGCGCCTGGGCCAACGTCCCGGTTTCTGCTGGCCACAGCAGCGTCAACAGGTCTGCGACGTGCTGCATCCACGGGTACTCGGGATTGACATTGGCCTGGTACCGGGGGGCTGGTGACACATGTACCGTCCGGGAAACCGTGTCCACCATGAACCATGGACAGTGTGCACGAAGTTCCTGTGTGACATTTCCGATAAACACCGCCGGCCTTGCTGGCCCTGTTGGACGTGGGGCCGCGGCCTGCACGGCTTCAGACGGGGCAGTGCTCGGTGGCGCTAGGGCTCGCACAGCAGTAGGTGGGGGCGCGTCGTTCGTGACATGAACTAGGGCTGTACTCCGTGACGCCGGGGCTGGCGCTGTTGGAGGAGGGGGCGGTTCGCTATTGACGGGCAGGTTCGGGGCGGTCCCCTGACATGCCTTCTTCCACAATTCGGGGAACCGGGCCTTGATAGCAGCGATCTCCTTCTCGGTAGGGAACGCGAGGGTGGTATGCCCCAACTGACTGTTCTTGGTTTGCACGAAGCGGTAGACGGTTGTCAGGTGCTGTAAAACCTTGGGTTCGCACTTTTCACATGGGGACGCCGGGTCGGGGGAATCCGCGATGCACTTGCCCTGGGATGAGCAGTGCCTAACCCACGTTGTCACGTTATGATTTTTGAGGTTTTGTTTCAGCCATATCTCTAGCTGCGCCATCACCTGCTCCTTCGCCTCGTTCTTCCCCTGGCTTTCTGGTATGGTCCTCAAATCTTGGAACCCAGATGCGTTCGCCCACACGGTATCGCGTAAGACAGTGTAGTTCGTCGACTGCCATTCGGGGCATTTGCCGTTATGGGCAAACGCGCCGGTGGCCAAAACGAGCCCAGTCGGTACTTTCTTGATGGCCTGCCTATAATTCTCCACTAGCTAGCCCGACGGGGAGATGTGTTGCGCCTACGGAAACGGTTGAATGTCAAAACTCATGACTTTTCCGTTTGCGTTTCTGTATACAAAACCCGGCCCCCGCCCCCTCTACCGCCGATACTTCGCTTGAGCGTGCCCCATGCATCGTCGAGCTCTAGGTGATTTCACGGAAAGGAGTGAGCGCCGATTGTAAACGGCGGTAGCATTCAAAGCACGCGGACGTGCTAGCGTTCCGCGCGTGTGCAGAGTGATATTACGATGCGCGCAATGCATCAATCGCTCCCGGAACATCATCGAGTAGGCAGCACACGGCCACCAGGCAAATGGAGATTAATATCTTCATATAAAAGTGTTTGGTTAAAGCTAGATAGGTAACCACTGAGGGGCTGGCCGAGGAGTTGTCCGCTATCCGGCACGCCACAATGGTAGACTGTAACTACTATGCTTCTATGAGATCCGTACTACCGAAGCTTGCTGTTATTCCTGTACACAAAGTCTTTGATGGTCCCGTGTAAAATCACGTGCCAGTAAAGAGGACGCATATCCTGCAAACACCCAGGCGTAGTGTATCACATGGCCCTCCTAAGTGGTATGATGCCAGTCTGCTGCTCTAAAGGCCCAGTCAGTCGAGTTCCCTGGCTATTGGCGGCCGTCGTCTTCCACGCACACTCTGGCTTGTGGCTTCTCCAGTGAGCACGCTGGCAGCGAGGGCCACAGTACGCTACACGTCGGCACGGGCACCACTTCCGATTAGCAGGCAGCAGGCCGCACATGGCACAGCATGAAGTACGAGACGACGATCCGCCGCGTGCCCAGAGCCTGGAATAACTAACCCACTGCGCTTCCGCCAGCGCCTTACACTCCCGGTGGTGGGTAGATTCCCAGTGTGCTCTCTGACACTCCTCGCCGCAATACACCGCGGAGAGACACTTGCTGCACTTGTAGAACTTCCGTCCGCCGACAACAACCCGCCGGCCCGCCCCACATTGCGCACAGGGATCCCGTTTCTTTCCGTTGCGCGATGCCACAGCAGGCTGTGAACACTTTTCCTCCATGTGCAGTATCGTGCGCCAACACTTGTGCGCGTGCGATTGCGCGTCCGCCCTCGATCCAAGCCCATCATCCGCACGAAACATCACATACCGGCAGTACCGCAACAGTTCTCCGTGCGCGTTTCCCGAGCGCAGGCTCGACAGTCGAAATGTCACCAACGGTACAAACTGCGAAACATTGCATCCCGTGCTTACAATTACCGGTTCGAACGGGTTCCCCGAGGTATCCGACAACACGAGGATCTCCCCCGCACCTTCCAAACCACCCCCCCTGGAAGACACCCCACGAACTCCATGACAGTAACCGAAGGGAAATGACCGGTTTTCCAACTTTCGCGCGACCACCGAGGGTACAACTCACCGCACACAATGATGTTTCCATGTCTCTCACCCTGCATGCGCCAATCGTGTACAAACCGGAATATCGTGCGCACCGTGGTCAGCACAAGGGCCAGGAACAACCCTTGCCGACATGGGAGGAGCCCCTCGCGAGAACACACAGTGCCCACACGCTGTCCCAACATAAGGCGCACGGCGTTATCAGGTCCCAGCCCAGGCGGGACGTTCAACAGGTACCTCTCCGCGAATTCTAGGGCTGCGTTTTGTGTGCGCAGAAGCCCCCACGTGTTAATTGGCATCCCACTCGATGTTGGGTTGTACAACCACGTGTGTCCGTGAAACAGGAGTGTCACGTGGTTCCCCACCGCGCCAGGTGCAAGGCGCATTCGGCGGATTCTGACGAACGTTCGGCCGACTCGCTGCCAGTATGTTGTCATATCAACCCAAAGGCGTGTGTCGTCCGAATTGGATGCAATCGCGGAGTCGGGCAACATGCACAGATCCTACACCACACCCCAGCGCGAGCGGGTAAATTCAATGCAATACAGCGGGTCCGAAGTTTTATCACAACGAAGTTTTATCACCGCAAAACCATGACATCCGTGTGCACAGGGATATTACGAATCACGCAAGACATCAATCGATCGCTACCGAAACATCATCGAGTAGGCAGCACACGGCCACCAGGCAAATGGAGATGACTATCTTCATATAAAAGTGTTTTGTTACAGCTAGATAGGGGGGCGGTCCTCCTAAGTGGTAAGATGCCAGTCTGCTGCTCTAAAGGCCCAGTCGAGTTCCCTGGCTATTGTCGGCCGTCGTCTTCCACGCACACTCTGGCTTGTGGCTTCTCCAGTGAGCACGCTGGCAGCTAGGGCCGCAGTACGCTACACGTCGGCACGGGCACCACTTTCGATTAGCAGCCAGCAGGCCGCACATGGCACAGCATGCAAGACGGACGTAGCCACGCCATGCTATGAAGGCGGAGTACACAGTATTCACGTCGTCCACACGTTCCCCAAGCTGGGTGGGTGTCAATACCCTCGAGGCAGCCCCAACCGCAGGGGGGCTGGCAACGGTGGGGGCATCCGTGAGGTCACGGTGCAAACTGGTAACGAAAAACGACTGGAAGGCGTTAGTGTAGTGAAGGCATGGGTGTCCCCACGGACCACGGACGAGCACTACCTCACCCCACCATCCATGGCAGTCACCGCCGTCCATGGGGGTGGTATACACACGTATACGCAGCAAGCCTTCGCCAAACTCAGGGACCGCCCAACCCGGACGGGGCACCCCAGCAAACTCGAAGTAGCTTGCTCCCGGTGTCAGAGGACACTCGCCGACCATGGCATACCGAGCATGCTGTAGCCGACTCTCACCGTAGACGCGTCATTCAACAGTGCAAGGGCGTGCTCCCCGAAGCTGTCGGAATCACTCTCTGGCCAAAAGCCCTGCTGGGCTCTCCCCTCTTGTCCCCACAGTTTTATGAGTTGCCAACGATGCAAGCCCACTCTATCTACCGAGGTATGTGTGATACTCGACCTGCATCCCGACATATGCCCCGTGCACGGACCATCACCATGACATAGGGAGCTGGGATGCACTAACACGAAGTGTACCGGCGGGCACAAGGCAGAGAGCGGGTACTGTAATCGGCACACGCAAGGTGCCCTCGAGTGAGGGATTGCTTTGTAGGAAATCTGAGTGCAGCGCAGGCTTAATCTAGGGTGTCACGAAGCCAACGCAGCTGTTATTAGCACAGTCAGCAGCGTCCTTCGAGGTGTTGTTAGCATCACAAGGGTCCCCAAAAGGATTGGCAACAAGTAGCTTCTGGAATCGCTTCACGCCAGCATATAACATTCCATATAACAATGAGCTTACGATGATTCATCGGTTAGATCGATGGAAGCTTCAACATCCGTTGAGCAGGTGTACTGTACCGAGATCCCGATTGAACGTAGCTCGGAAATCCTACACAAGGAGGGTCGCTTCCCTCTAAATTGTACTAGGTCTACGTGACAAGGTGTGCTGAGGCTCAGCGGGAGGACATTCTCATATCTACATTCGGAGTAGATCCTCAGTGTGCTGCCCGTCAAGTATCCCCAGTGACAACTGTATTCTTCGCACAGTTGGCGTTGTTGCTCGTGCCGGATGCCGGTCTGCGTATGACCCCAGGCAATGTGAGCCGCTATCACCGCCACGGCTCCACGAGTCACATCCCGAGTGCCGTAGACAGCCATCGCCAAGGCCCAGATGAAACATTTTCCGTCCTTCGGCACCGGCACCACCAACCATTGTCGTAACGAGCGGCGCACCGGGTACTGCACACTACTGCGTGTGGTCCATGGCTCCCTCTGGTACATACACACATCACAGGCATACGTAAGCAACCCCAGGCCGTACATGTTCTGCCGGGCTACAACGACATGTTGTGCTGCCGGGCAACACGAACACGGTGTGACTTCCTGGCGAACGATATGCCACCGGGAAGCGCGCAACATGTAGTCGCATGCAAACAACAGGAGTCTAAACAAGGTGCGGACGGTAAACCTCCAACAAGGTGAGCACGGAACAATATGTCCCCCATAGGAAACCCTCCGTGCACCTGTGTGTTAACCAGCGTGACTCGTAACATTACCAGGTAAAGAATCTCTATACGAGCTCGCACATACCAAAGAAACCCCAATACCCCTAGAGACAATTCGAAAACAGTACCTCACGACGGTGTGTACACGGGTATCTACCTGGATCTGGAATTGCCTCGATCCGCTCGTAGTGTCCAGGAAACTTATCAAATTGAACGTAATGGGCGACTCGTACCGGTTCACGGCTAGCCAAGCCCAGTGACGGATGTGGGCAAATATATTTCATGCTGAAAGGCGGCAAGTATTGTGCCAGAGCATCGGTATCGGTGGGAACATTGCACCCCACCCCTGGCACGTCGACCATCGGCCACAGAGTGTACACCTGAATAACTCGCCGAAGCATGTTCGCAATGATATGGAGGAACTACGGTTCGTTGTATGCTTGGGCAGTAAGCAGGATTTTGCGCAGTGGCGGATCTCCGTCAGCAAGACTAGCGTCCAGCATCCCGGGGGGGTAAAGCTGCCGATTGCAATCGTACGACGCGCAGATGGCGTTACGGAAGTTCATTGTTTGGACCTTCACGGAGGGACCCTTTGCAAGCACTTCCGGAATGTGTACACCCAAGGCGTGCAGCCAGCAGTTGCCGTCCCCTATTGTCTGGACTCATCGCAGGCTGTGTTTATTTGGCCAAGGCCTGCTCGACATCGAACTCCGCGAGAGAAGCAAAACGGTCTGCAATACCCTCGAGCGGCCAATGCACGTGAGCGAGCACGCGACGTGCAAGCGGCAGCACATCAGGGAAAATCTCGTTGGGATGGTCGAAGGATGCCTCCAATATACGCTCCCGGGGGTCCGTGGGCTGCAGGATGACGCCATCGGTACCGAACGAGACATGGAAGCCTGGTGCAAAGTTGGGCGGAACAGTGTATGGCTGGAAACCGTTTGCGGTTGCCGCTTGTAATGCCTCGTCAGAAGCGAGATCCATGGAAGGCTCGGCTGCTGCCTTGCTTCTCTGTTGGTTACGGCACGCACCCAGAGCACGCACGCGGTACTCCCCATGGTCTTGTTGGGATGCACTTACCCGCACGATGCACTTGCCGGGCATCGCTCGCGACGCATCTCCACCAGTCTCGTATGCACAATCGCATCGCACGACGAGGGATCGTGTATGTCCGGGATCCCATCCGTGCGACAGCTTCGCAGCCACTTTCTTTGCGAAATCCAGGTTCAGCTGATCAGCACTTTGCAAGAGTTCAGCAACACGTTTATGCACATGCAGCCCGCCCAATAAGTCCGTATCATGGAACAGGTGTTGTTTTCTGTAGGACCTGTCCGTGCAAAGAGGAATACCGACTGTCCGCAGGCGCTGCGCGTTCAACGCGGCAAGCATACCGAAAACCACACTACGCAAGCCCGGGCAGCAGACACCCAGTTCCTGGTACAACATACTGGTGATCGTCAAAAGATGAGAATGCATGGTCACGGGTAGCCCGTCGGTCCCAGAGAGCAGTGATGCCGTCGCCAGAGTCCTGCAAAGGCCGCGCCGGCGGACGTTCACCGTCACCCCAAGTCAAGTTGGCGATCCTCTCCTTCACCGTGTCTTCCGCGCTTTCCCACGCCTCAGCGCCGAGCACCCCGCGGAGTCGATTCCAAGCAAGGCCTAGGTCCTCCACATTCAGGAGTGCATGCAGCCTCGCCCTCGTCTAACTGGCAGTAATCGGCCAATGTGGCCGCCTGTCCCGGGTGCTTCTCATGCGCGGATAGTGGCGCCCGGACTCCAGCTTCGTGCCGCGCATGCTGGCGAAGAGTGCGGGCAAAAGCTTCGCAGTTACCGTGGCCGCGGGCAACGACGGCTGCAGCTTTACTATCCGCATGCCTGGGAACAACGCCGTGTCCATGCCTATGCATTTCGTGGAGGTCTTGGAGGTGGATCTGAACACGAACAGAGTGAAGTGGGGGTTTTGGCTTCCATGTGCGCCTCTGCTTATGCCGACAACGAGGAGAACAAGCAAAACCTTCTCTGACTTGAACAGCTTGTTCGCGGAGAACGCCTTCCGGAGAGCCGCTCCGAAAGTGACAGGTTGGTACGACTTCGATGCGAGTGAGATCCTGACTTGCTGGGACGAACCTCCTGGCAAACCTGCTGTCGGCGGAGTTCCAGGAGGACCTGAAAAGGCAGAACTTCTGAAGGTGGTCAGGGAAAACTTGGCCTCCGAGGCGTTGGACAGGTGAAGGTAAGCAACACAGCCTCATTCATTCCTCGTGGCACGCACACTAGATTACAATGGCCACACGGCGTGAAACTTATTGTTTTTCATACATGTAAATATACGGTTTATTTGTGTACAGTCACGTTACATAAGTGTTAGCTACCAAGCATACGTCTCCTCATTGCACGCGCTAGCATCAATTATGCGCGCCAGGGTGCAGATTCTGAACATACGCCCGCAAACTGCGCATCTCCTTTCATCTTCCTGCAGCAGATCGCTTTCCAGCTCTGTCAGGGCACCGTGCGTTGTTTCGCTGCAGCGGTTTCTATTTCGCCAGCCCTGCCACTCCAAATCTGAGTATCGGTGGTAGATCCACCCGCCCTCATACCAGTACACGAGATGCCTCACACCGAACCTTTCGCTGGATCTACGGCCGTGGACGTACATCGTCCAAAAACCCCACCAGTGATAGGTCCTGAGATTAACTGCATGTTGCCCGAAGTCCTCCCAGTCTTCTTCTGCTTGTTCCCGCGCTTGCAGTCACAAGCGGAGAATTAAAGGGTCTTCAGGAACCCATTGGGCTTGTTGTAACTGGCAGTCGCGAAACGTAAAAGTATCGAAAGGCCATATCCAATACTGCAATATTCCAATATTAGCCATACTGGTGTAGGTAGTCTAAGGTGCGGGTTGTGGTTAAGGTGGGCAGGTATTAAAAAAGGTAAAATACCGGTACGGGAAATACCGGTATTTTACCCGGTAATACCACCCCCTGAAATCACAATACCACCCATAATCCAACAATACCACCAATATACCACAATACCACCCAAAATACCCACAATACCACCCAAAATACCCACATTACCACCCAAAATCCTGCTGCTGCTGTCGGTTCCGGATTTATGTCACCTCTTGTGAGCGATAGTGGTATATATCTTCCACTATAACCCACCGAACATCATGCGGGTGAGCTTTGGCTACATGGGGAGCTATCTAAATTCGATATCTGATGGCGTAAACTAATATTCGCAAATGCCTTGCTGGCGGTATAACTTTGGTAATACCACCGAAAGTAATACCGGTATTTTACCCGGTATTACCATACCCCAGTTTCAAAATACCGGTATAATGCCCAACTTAGTTGTGGTTCTATGTCACGAACGCAGGTGTGTGCAAACGACCTCCGGTTACGACTCCTCCAACATACACCCTAAAACCCTGAACCTTGGACGCCCCGATATATCCATGTGCAGCACACCTGTAGGAACACCTGCCGCGGGATATTTTTCCTCTGACATATTTTTATGTTTCCCGCGAAATAATACAGTTAACCGGTCTTCTTGGCTGCCGAGAATCATGCTGGAATAGCCTGTTCAGGGCAAATTGACCCGCTGAATGCCCATGTTGGGTCACATGAAGCCTGGGGGAGCATCACCCCTGGTTGTTTACAGTCCTGAACAACTTTTCCAGCATAATAGCTTTTGAAAATATGTCCTTTGCTGCTCACTTTCGCCCGATGAGAAGTATTTTACTACGTGACCCTCCAAACACCCTAAAATGGGCCATAAATCTGCTGGATCCCTCCCATGTAAGCAAATAGTTGCATTTTTGGAAATGTCAAAATATTACATATTCTAATAGTGCGAAAATCTAATATTTCGTCCACAAACATAAGGTAAAATCATAACTTTCCACACCTAACACGATACTTCCACCTTTCCCGTTTTCTTGCCGCACGCGTGACTCGCGTGGCTACTTTGAAGAGGCAAAAACCAGATTTTTCGAAATTCCTTCAAGGACTATTTAAATTAACCCTCATATTTTTTTATTGTCATTCAGAACCCCCAAAACCAATTTGGCAGACAATGTAATGCTTTCTCAATTTTTTCTCATTTGCGCCCGCGTGTCTCATTTTTGCGATATGTTCGTTCTAGATCGATCTAGGTCCTACCATAAGGGCCGCTTTTTCAGTAAGTTTTTAAGATGCTCTATTGGTATCGTGAATGGCTATCCTCCGGTTTATGGCATCTTTAGGACTTGAACTAAGTCCCCTCTATCCCATTTGCCGAGTCTTCACCTAAGCTGGATGCTACACTACCCGCATTAGGCACGGGTAGCGTAAAAAATCGTCGACAACTTTTCTAATGTCAAAAATCTCTTAGGAAAATAGCACATCTTTCATAATTTCCCCCCGATAGAATATGGAGGCTGAGCATGCGTCCAATGATTCAGTAGCATCGTAGCGTTATATACAATCATGTTCAGAATAGAGCACAAGTCGACAACCTCATAGTGGACCTCTAATTGCACCCCAATCAACCTGTCCCACCATTTTCAGTCAAACGTCATAAAATTTAAGGGTTAATAATAGCTTTGGTCTGAAGTCGAGGATGCTATATTGATTGCACACATGCCGCTTCCACACTACCACCTCGCTATGGTCGTCATATAGACACAATAATTTAATTTTCGGGCCATCTACATAGCCAGAATGTGCGATAATTTGGCGTGCATGCATCGTTGAACCGGACAAAGGGCAAGATTGTTTCGGGCGATTTAGTGCATTTTCTAGACTTGACATCTGATGCTGCTTCAACCACTATTTTGAGGGTCAAGATGAACTCGAATGGAATTTTTGATAAGACACTACGGAAAGAGCAGATCGAGAACTTGACAACATGGGTCCCCGAATTTTCAAAGGACCTCTGAGGATGCAGTTAGCATACGTAACATCTTGGTCCTTATGGTAGGACCTAGGTCTTTTTCGCCGAAATCTGCGAAAATGCCCCCACAAAGCGTGCCCCTTTTAAGCACCCCAAAGGTCACTCTCGGTATGAACCCACATGTTTGGAAATTCATTTGACTCATAAACATGATGTATTATCCCACATTTGACCAATTTGGGCACGTGGACGCGAGGAAATGGCACTTGCACCTAGGTCCTTATGGTAGGACCTTGAATTTGGATAGTAGTCACTTGGAATTTTGCAGGCCCGCTTTCGGCCAACCCGGTCAGCCTCCAAAATTGGCAGCCGCAGGCGAATGTTTTCAATTTTAAGTATGGCAATATCATAAAAATCGAACATTTTTATATAGATTCTGCGATTTTCACAATTCAAGGTATGGTTTACTGGAGGTCAACATTAGCAGACAAATTTTCAAATATTTCTATTTGATAAATAGGTTGGCTGAACCTATATAAACATATTATGCACTTCGGGGAGGCAAGTGGTTAAGGCATGAAGAAGTTATGGTCGATACCGTTCCGCGATCTCCCATACTTAACCACACTTAAGCACCAACTAAAAACACACATATCTCGAGAGCTAGATCTGCAATTTTTATGCTAATGTTGACCTCCAGTAAACCATACCTTGAATTTACCTACGGCCTGCAGCCCGCCCCAATCCCGGCCCACTTGCGGCCCGGCGTGGCACGACTCTACGGCCCGGGGCCGGCCCGCCACGGTAAGATATATGCCCTGGTATGCTGACTTGAGGCCCGCAACCTGACCCATGCTTTTTGGTGAAGTGTTTGCCCCAAGCACGGTTTCCCCGCAGTTTCTATTATATGTCTTGCTGTGAATCTAGACTTGTCTGCTTGGAAGGCACCCACTAGGTCTTGTGCCAGGATGTGGCCGCTCACAACCAGAGTCGCTCGTGCCGTGGCTCGGGCGCACGGCGCATGGGCAGCAGCGTGTTTCCAGTTAGAGAGTGCTGTTTATATTTTTCTGGAAGGATCACTCGTAACAGAGATATCCGACCTTTCCATTGGTTTTAAAAATATATTTTTTTTAAAAAAAAAGTTGTACACACACGAACGCGACAACGCTTTGCCGCGACCACAAGTCTCGCTGACAACGAACTGACGCACGCCACCGATCCGCGACCCCAGGCAGCTCAGGCACAGTGGTCACACTCGCGACAGGTGCTGCGTGGGAAGAAAACTTGGTACAGATATAGCGATGCCATATTTCCCGCGCGCGCGGGAATTCTCGGTGGGGGCTAGGTGCTGTGTGGGATGAAATCTTGGTTGGCACAGGTAGAAATTTCAAAAATGTTATAGAATTTATCGACTTCTATTTACGAGTGATTATAAAGTTTGCCTATGCGGTGTGGTTGTGAGTGTGTAAAGGTACTTTCTCAGGTGAGAGGAAGTGTGAAAGTATGTTGATGAAAGTGAGAAGAAATGCGTGTAGCCTCCCATTAGTCGCAGACGTGAGGGCAGCAGCCGAGTAGGGGATGCTGGGGGAGCATGCGCAAAGCCGCATGCAGAAGCCATCGCGGCACGGCTGCTGGAGCATGCCAAAGCAAGCGTGAGGTGGGCAGCAGTGGAAGCAGTGATGATGCTGGGGGTGGAGCAAGCAGCGCCACATGCCGGGGCCATCGCGGCACGGCTGGAGCATGCCATGAATTGCATACGTGAGGCGGGCAGCAGTGACAGCAGTGGGGGTGCTGGGGAAGCATGTAGGGACACATACCGGGGCCATCGCGGCACGGCGGGTGGAGCATGAACGAGCAGACGTGAGGGTGGCTGCATTGGGAGCATGCAGTGCTCTATGCCCACTCACCACGGCACGGCTGGAGCATACAAATGCAGATGTAATGGAGGCATCAGTAAAGGCAGCGGTTCATGCAGTACATCATGCCAGGTTCATCACGGCATGGCTGCAAGATGGCGATATATAATGGCTTGGGGTTTATTCCGGATTAAATCTTTGACATCTTTGGAATAACCTTTTCTTCCGGTTAGAATTGGATTAACTTTCTAAGTGACACCATCGAATGACACGATCACATTCCGCCATCATCCGCCAGGATCGAGGCAAACGTATATTCAAATCGAAGAGTCTTCTCACCACTCACGTCTGACTCGCCCGGGCGGAAGCGCATACTGCACGTATACCCCACACTGCTTGCGAGTAAATTAGATTAGGAAAACATATTTCCAACGTTCATAACGCACATAGATATATCATTTAGACTCCTAGGATTTTTTGAGCTCTTGATTGAGCCGATCCGTGGCCGCATCAGCTCAGTTTGCAGTCGCGACTGCGAGCTAAGCTGATAGGCCCTTATATCTTTCATGCACATCGCATACAAACTCAAACAGCGGAGGGGTTTTCGTGAGTTCTAGCGCACGATACTTGGCAAAAGTATTGCTAACAGCAATATTGGTGCACCCTCAAACGCACAACCTCTGATGTAAGCTATGCGCAAAACGCGTGCTGCACATCATGAGGCAGGTTTGGGTTTGAGTTTCAATATACCCAAACCCAAACATGCCAAACAGCAAAGGGCTTCCCGTGAGTTCCAGCGCACGTAACTTTGCAAAATATTACTAAGATATATATCTTTTAGTTGCCAAAGGCCCAAGGCCTCAAAAGCCTTGTGCACGAAGCCATCAATTTATTTCTTTGGCAGATTTATTGGGTTTGTGTTCGAGTGTAGCAGTGTACCCAAATCCAATACATGCCAACTGAAAAATACTTCACGTGCGTTATAGCGCGCGAAACTATGCACACATATTTACAAGATATATACCTTTCAGTTCTCAGAAGCTCAAGGCCTGAGATAACTTGTTGGCAAAACCATCAATTTATTTCTTTGGCAGATCTATTGGGCTTGGGTTCGAATGTTTCCAAACCCAATACATGCTAAACAGCAAACGGCTTCCCGTGCGTTCTAGCGCACGTAATTGCGTAGAATATTGCCAAGATATTTATTTTTGACATATTCGAAGCACACGGTCTAAAAAGGTCTGTGCGCAAAATGGTATAACTAATTCTTTGACATTCAAACTCATAAATCTGGGTCAAAGAAATAATATGTTAACTTCGCGCACAAGCTATCGCAAACCTTGCACTTCAGAAATGTGAAATGTATACATCTTATCAATATATTTTGCAAAGTTACGTGCGCTGGAACTCACGTGAAGCCCTTCGCTGTTTGGCATGTTTGGGTTTGGGTACATTGAAACCCTGGAAACCCACGATTAAGACATCATGCCAGCTCGCGGCCGTCTTTAATATACTCAACGGCTTGCCATATGATCTTGAGATTGCACTGATATTGCTATGAACAATATCACTGCCAAGTTTCGTGAGACAATTCTCATGAAAATCTGTATTATGCAAAGCCGCAAGTGGTTGAGCCCATCTCACACCGCACCAACTTAGTTAGCTTGCAGTCGCGACTGAATGCTAAGCTGATGCGGTTGCGGATGGGGCCAATCGATAGCTCAAACGAAAGGTATTCACCAAATGAATACAAACGCTTTAGAGTCGAATGATGGAAAAATTATGCTTCCTATGCTTCATGCAATAAATTGTTTAGAAGAAGGGGGTGTGCCAGACGCAAAATATTGCACACGCTGAACCGCTTGTGTCACCTCCGCGGTGACACCTAGTGATAGTTCACTAGTACAAACGATAGATGGCATGTGACATATAATATATTCCCGAGATACAGGACCTGATTCGTATCCCCCATTCGGCCGTTTTCTATTCCCGAATCATTATGCTACCCGACGCGAGACGTGAGTGGTGAGAAGACTCTTCGATTTGAATATGAATACGTCTGCCGCGATCCTGGCGAATGATGGCGGAATGGGATCGTGTCATTCGATGGTGTCACTTAGAAAGTTAATCCAAATCTAACCGAAAAAGAAACTTAATCCAAAACTGTCAAAAATCAATTCAAAATTAACCTTTAGCCATGTATTATATTGATGAGGTGAACAGTGGAGGCACTGGGGAGTATGGGGGAGCTTGCAGCGGCGCCACATGCCGGGGCTATTACGTGAGGAGGGGAGTTGTGGTGGCACTATTGCCGAATTTAAGCTCACGTATAGGCTGAATTAAGCTGGCATACAATCCGAATTGAACTGAAGTGACCGTTACGTATGAATGATAAGGATTTGCTTACATCACATGAAGCGATGCAATCACGAAGACACCACATAAACATCTCCTTACAATAATAGGGGTCAAGTTGACAAGGATTTGAATATTTTGAAAAAAAGGAGAATGTCTAAGAAGAATACGAGTGTGAAGTTTGAAAGGTGTATGGGGTTTATGCGAACAAATGGGCATGCGAAGTTTTAAGTGGAGAAAATAAGATCTCATATGTCAAATCGATATTCCCTTGAAAACTTATCGACGTTGATGCCTTTCTTGAAGTCGGAAGTGTGTTGCTTGCAGACGCGTACCTTGTGATGCGCTCAACGTGATGCATCATGCATGTAGGCGCACACGGGCGCATGTCGGGGTGCGTGCTGCTATATTATTGGTTGGGTCTATGTTCGGATAAACGCGTTACGCGTAAATCTCAAAACGTCGGAAACACGTGTTTACGCGTAAATTACACGAATCTTGATTTTGGCACGATTTTACGTGTACCACAAACCACACTGCAAATGGGTGGTACGTGGGATCCAGCGTAGTGCTAGGATTCAAGAGCAACATGCTAGGCGTGTGGTGCCTGAAAGGAGGAGCCCATTCGTGTGTTACCTGTGTTTGTAGTCTCTAGGCGCGCGATTCATGCACCTGTTCCTTTCACTTGTTCGGTACTTCCGTTACTTCCGTTACTTCCGTTAGGTTGACTGCATCAATGTACACTGCTACAAACGTAAGCTTACTATCATGCACTTTAGGTGTATGCACCAGAGTGCCACAACTCTTCTTTGTTATTGCATGTAAATAATTTTGCAGATGGTTGTAGATAGCATATTCGTAATTCCGCAGAATTGAATATAGTATTGCAATGCACTAGCGTATGAATCAACTTGACTGTATTGGCTAGTAGCTGTTGTCCACCACTCCACCTGACTTGTCTTTTCGGTGTTTCGCACTCGAGAACTTGTGTACTTCCGTATGTTCTATGACGAGGCACGTAGGGGGCCTAAGTTGTGTCTTGTGTGTAAGTTACGGCACATAAATACCGTAGACAAGTAATGAGAAATGTCAATATTATAGGGTTTATTGTACGATTATGTCCCGGTTGTACGGTAATGCTATTTCTACATAATGCATTACGCATTACGCGTAAATCTCAAAACCTTGGAAACACGTGTTTACGCGTAAATTGCGTCGGGGGAGGTCACGTTTATCCGAACATAGGGTTGGGTAATCGACATTCGTTCACGCACGAGGCTAAGGGTCGAGGGATGCGGACGTGAACATTGCGACACGCCTGAACTAATCAGACCGAAGCCGCCATGAACATCTTTCAATATTCAGCGGTCTGGCGATGGCGACCGCAGAGCAAGCGTCATGGCAGAGATTTGTACGCACAGATGTATACATACTATAAACGTTTTTTTGCCGTTTATCGCTCAAAAAAGCATTATTTCGCAAACCCAACCGCTAGATATGTTCATTGCGATCAGATGTTGATATTCACCGGTTGCATTTACATAATAAGGTTGACATGCAATATTATGCACACTACAAGTTGCCTACGGTAAACTACCATTAATTCATCATTTGCCTACGGGCAAACTACCATTGAAATTATTTGCCTACGCGCAGACTACCATTAAATCATTTGCCTACGCACATACTACCATATATGGCATTTCCCTACGCGCACGAGTACAATTGTCCTTACATATAATGCACAAACTCTGCACGCGACTGCTCGCATAAGGAACAAAAGGAATGTTGGGAGTTTTAGGTGAAAATAGTGGCCATTCCGTCCCCGACTAGCGAGGTACAAATAGTGGCCATCGATTATTACACATACGTATTTGTATATATTTGTTGAATTGCACTCTATATGATTCGTGTGCGTGCGAAAAAATAAAGCGGAAGGAACAAAAATTAAGTTATCTCTCCCTCCCTAACCGGGGGATAACAGGATTGTGCACAGTTTAGCAACCCAAGTCATTGCTCATTCTCAAGCTTGTCGTGCCCAAATCGTTGTTCGTTAACCCGTCAGCTAAGACATGTTGAGGTTTGGTGGAGCTCATCTTCTCCAAACGGCCGTGCCTAGGCAGGCTTTCTTAGGAATAAAAACAATGATCTTTGGTACTAACATACGATGGACACTTTGAAACGCGCAGTTGTCACAGCGTTATATGTCCATCGTACTCGTAGCGTCGCTTGATGCCGATATTACATCACAGCCAAGTCGAGAGCTTCATCGTGCTAATATCAACCGCAGTGAATTTGAACCCAGAGACATAATAGTCATCAAAATACTCTTCGCATCACAAATGTAGAAAAGGACACACGGCGAACACTCTGAAAAAAGTCGGAAGATTGATGCATGCGCATTTATTACTTTGCCAAACAAATTGAAAAGCCGAAGGCAAGGTTCACCCGCCAACTAGACGTACCCTGCCAAAACAGTATGAAAATGTTTCCGCTTCCTTGAAATTAGACTAACTTTGTGAGGACCACGTTAACTTTTTGAATTTCACAGTAATGGACATATTTATTCCATAAATCAAGGTCAAACTATGCGTGCGAGCTTACCTTACAACTCTTCGAAAAACGCTAACGAATCCAGCGAACTCTAAGCAGTTCTTGATAACTCTCTGACAAGGGGGAAAACGTGACATTCCAGTTTCCGGCCTAAAAATGCGAAGCTGCTGTTTATCGACGAGTTTCATTTTGGAAGCACAGTCACTTAGCAATCACTGTTGCACCAACCTAAGCACTGCCAAAAGTGGTTATCGCGCAGGACCTCGCCCTCATGGGGGCTCGTCTTTGGAGTGCTTCCCGGGAACGGATTCTCTTCAACAGGCCAAAACATGTCATTGCTATCCTGAGAAAGACAACTAAAGAAAGACGATTCGGTGAAAATGTCCTGCAGCGAATTATTATGCCTTGCGTCAGCAGACAAAGTGGAGTCAAAGGTACTATCGACACTATGATTCGATCTTGTCGTAGGTGTTGCAGGATCCTGATCACCCGCTGCTTCATCCGCCACGCTCTCACGTTTTGGTCTGCTCTTGTGAACCATGTTTTGTATCACCTCTTCATCGTCATCGGCCTCACACCAGTTGTAACTCGTGATCACTGTAGGACACCGCACTGAAGTATCATGGTAAATAAACGAAAGTGTGTCAGCCCAACTATCGTATCCCCATATGCCGGCATTGAAACAAAATATCGCATCTGGCCTGCGGAAATGTGGTGATGTTGCAATACTTCTATCGTAAAGCGAGGTCCAGTGAGCAATGTCACATTTGATAGCAGCGTCTTTACCTAAAGCGGCGGCGCAGAGTTCTGCAATTTGAGTGCCAAGCGGGCCAACGTTCGTCGAAAGCTCAACTTCGAACGCTGTTCCTGTAGCCCGATCCTCCTCTGGCGGTATAACTTCTGGACCAATCAGGAGAATATGCAGCTGCAGATGACAGATGCACCTCGCAAATATTATCAACTCGTAGAACACGTCGGCCGTCTCATCCACCGTGCAGCCTTCTTCTAAACATGCACCGACGATATGCAGGGTGAGCTTTTCAGTTGTTTGAGGTGCTAGCTCTGTTGCACGTTTGGGAGAGAGTTTTCCAAGACGCCATAGCGCGTACAAACAAGTAAGAGAACGGGACAGACGCGTGTGCGCCATATGTATTTCGGTTGCCTCCCCGTTGCTCGTGGTTCGCGCGATTCTGGCCTTTATCAGTAACTCAAGCACGTCAAGTGGCTCGTGCATCGCAAGCTCCAATATCAACACGCAGAAGGGCCACCGCTGTCACTTTCGTCTCCTTTGCAGCGGCTGAAGTGTTTCAAGAACTGAATGTCAAGTTTTCGCGGTCCAAGGATGCTGTTGGATGACCCCGACCCTGAACGAACGTTTCCCGCGCCACTGTGCAAAGCAAAAGAGAAAAGGTGACAGGTCGTTGTGATCTATTGATCCGTTCTGCCGTGCATGTGTTCTCACGACAATTCTGATGAGCACGCAAGCGAAGGAACGCAAGCTAATAACTCTATGCCGTTCAGGTTTTCCCGGCCTAGGGTCGAGCTCCCTACTGTACAGTGGGGGGAACCCTATGTGTAGCCTCGCGCGATCGTGCGCGCGATCGAGCGTATGCGCGCGATATCGATCGCAGAGTATATAATTTATATTCGGAAGTGAGTTGGCTTGAGTTATTTATATACAAAATCGTGGTGTTACTATCTATAGCCACGATTTTTCACGCGCGATTGGACATGGGTGTGGTCAGGCTGGTAACCCTATAGGCCAACATGGATGCAGACGTCATCGATACGCCATATCACCCAAACGACGTATCCAAACGAGATCTTTGATGGCCCCAATGTATAAATCTGGGGGCATTTCACTATACGCGCTGCCTCCGCGACGCCAAATCGGAATATTAAGAACGCTGTTATGAAAAAACAATGAGGAATCCGCATCGAAATTCGATAAAATCAGACTGTTTTTTGCAATTTTTTAAACATAACTGCATTTAGCAAGTACACGATCAAAAAAATCAGCAAATTCGTCCGATGGCAGTATCCGCCCATCTGGACCGCGCAATCGTCCGATGACACAGCCGACTTGGTGCGTTTACGCTTCTCGCACCTCTCATTAGACCGGTTTTCTGTTTTCTTTCACGATTCTGTCGTTTACCTGTCTTGTCGAATATATCACGCGTTTGCACGCTATTTATTAAAATCCCGCGCTATTTTCGGGGGCTGCTTCGTGATGGTGAAGCGCATACATGGGGATAGTCAATCGAATGTTAATATAAATAGGGGGTACGTGAACGTACAGGTGGGGAAAAATCAATTTCCAAAATTGATTGTGGTTGCGAGTAGGAGTTCCGACTTCTGTGGCATTTGCATTGCATGGTATAGAATAGCATGGCATGGCATGCGCCTTATGGCGTTGGCGTTCGAAGTCCAAGTCGAACATCAACCGACCGCGCCGCGCTGCTCCCGCTTCGCGTCGCGGAGGCTTCGCCCCCGCTCCGCTCGCGCTCGCGCGCTCCGATCGATTAACGGAGGGGGGAACAGAAGGCGGAGGCGTAGGCGTCGCGTCGTCTCTCGGAGACCTTCGAGCTATTACCGAACGATCGCAACGAATTGAACGTCATCGAATATTTTAAGTTCTGACCAATCAAATAACGATAATAATATAATTTATTACCTTGTTCTCGCCTAAACTTAATATAAATCTCAATGGCACGTCGTATTGAATTATAAAAGAAAAACGTGTATGAAACACTTTCAAGGCAATCCATAATTTCGTTTACAGTTATTACTACAAGATTTTAGACGACTTTTCTAATGTCATAATTTTTGTGAATAATCACCCTTCGTCTCCTTTTATTTCTTAGACTTCGTCAACTGGGGGGGCTCCATCCCCCTACACTATCCCATTACTACAAGGCGTGAGGCCTCGACTGCTGTTTTTTTTAAGATATCGCCAAGTGGGGGGCTCCCCCACACCCCCCCCCTTACTACAAACTATTTTCAAGACTTCGCCCAGTAGGGGGGTTTGCCCCCCCCACAACCCCCCATTTTTTCGGAATATTTTAAAACTTCGCCCATTGGGGGGGGCTCCGTGTCCCCACATCCGCCTATTACTACAAAAAAAATAGACTTCGCCCAGTGTGGGGGCTCCGTCCCCCCACCCTCCCTAACAGCTGGCTTCTACGAAATTAAACCTCTAGAAATTTATACACAAAAGTGTTAAGGGCTTAGCTACCGTTGGCCGTCGATTTAAAGTATTAACACCGATCCCCCCCTCGATCCTCGCCAAAAAGAATTGTCTCCGTCAGATCGATGGTCGCCGATCGACAGTCAAGGGTTCGAACAAAGGTTTAATTCATATTTTATTCGGTTTACCTCATATTTTGTATTTTATATTTTATATTTTACAATATTAATTACTCAGACGATATTCTGTCGATATATTTATAAATATATGTAAATACATATACAAACATATCTGCGATTGAAATTTTGTTTGCAGCTTTCATCTCAACGACGCAAATTGATTTCATCCACCAGCGTCACGCAAAAGAGCGTCACGCAAAAGAGCGTCACGCAAAGTTAGGCTATAAACTACTACACTATACGTCTCCCAAAGCTAGGCTATAAACTACTACACTATACGTGACGCAAAAGAGCGTGACGCAAAGCAATGTTCGTTCTGTAATAGCTGGTTTCTGCGAAATCAAACCTCTAAAAATTCGCCAGTAGGTGCTTCTTCAGTAGGTGCAACAGTAAGTGCAACATTAGGCGCTTGGCCAGTAGGTGCAATATCGCCAGCACCAGCAGGGACTTCTTCAGGAAAAGGATCGCCAACATCGCCAACGGGTGGTGCAACCATGGTAAGATACATGGGTGCAGCACCAGTAGGTGCCTCGCTTGCGCCAGCGCACGAAGCACCTGCACAATCAAGCACAACTACGAAACATTTTTAGTAAATATACAACAGAATTATTCAGTTCAGAGCCACATTGAACCCAACAGACAAATAGACAATTATAATTTACCTGCGCCATCAGGAAATGGCAAGGCGACCTTGGCTTTGCCCTTGCCCTTGCGCCTTTTTGGTGGTGGGGGAGGAGGGGTCACGTAATCTTCGTCCTCACTATCGCTGTCGATAGTGAGAACCTGGCGATTGCTGATCCAGGTTGAAGGTAGCCCCCATTCTTTGATAAAAGAATGGGGCAGGTCCTTGGTGACCTCCACAATGGCCTCCAGGGTCTGGACAGCGCCAGAGATGTCCGCGATGTTCCTGGACAGCTCGTACTGCGAAGCCAAGCTCAAGTTGTAAAATGTCTCGGAGGACATGTAAATGTCTACTGGAATATCCCGGTTCAAGATATCAGACAGTCAGTGAACCAATATAGATAAACTCGTATAAGAAATAAACCCTAAGCTAGATATACCCGGAACGGTCACGGAGTCGGAACGGTCTCGAGTCTAGCTACCTGTGACACTCGGTGTGTCACAGCACAGGCTTACGGATCAGTCACGGTCCAGTGTTGGCTACCTAGGAATCTGTCATAGGGGCCTGCACCGGGACTCCCGGTCAGGGCTGCCTATACAGATTTCAGCACACCACCCCAGCACTGTGGGTGGTGACTGACAGGTAAGTCAGAGAAGTTAAGGTAAGTTAGGGCAGGAGCTAGGGTGACAAACCTAACTGCTAATCCAACTGTGCCATTCTGATACACAAATTGAAACCCTCTAGCTAGCACAAGTGCAGAAACCTACGGGTAAGGAGCTCCCGCTAAACAACTGAAAGGCACTGTGTAAGCAAACCAGATTGAAGATTGTAGATGTCAAAGCAAAGCATAAACCAAATTGAAGACCACGTTGAGGTCAAAGTACATCTCAGCACACCACCAGAGTGGTGCACTGCCAGAGCCAGAAGGCAAACTACTCGGGGTCAAAGTTCAGAGGGGCACCGTCACCACAATGTACAGTAATCACTCACCGTTAAGGAAACTCGACGTTAAGGAAACAGCCAGCGTTTTCCTAAACTCCGTCATATTTAATACATCGCCCCCATATTTAATAACTCTATGTAAAAATACGCTGGCCTGAATTTCCTGTTTTCTTAAAGGTGAGTGATTACTGTACACGGCGGTAGCTTGCAGCACTGCTCTCCAGTGGGTCAGGCGGCCGGTGAGCCACCGTCGCAGCACCCAGGGAGTGCAGTACTGCATCCAGAGTGACGGGGTCCAGCTCGGAAATACCAGGGTAGATGCATAAATCCCCTCCGCACAGCACAGGCTGCGGTGCAGCCCGACCCGATACCTGCACAGATCCGATGTCATTGGCCGCCGTGTAGGCGGCAGCCCCCACACCCATGATCGAGATGAAAAGAATGAGGGAGATAAAGTAAGGAAACCCCCACGGGCCCGCGTGCGGGGAAGCCCCATGGCGGCTTGCCACATCCGTAGGTGCGGGAAGCACCACCAGACTCAGGCACGTGGGCTGCGGGCTCTGACGCATGATTGGCCGAGATGGCCGGAGCCCGCGGCTTGACGGCGAAGCTGCCGTCTGCAAAATCCTCGTAGTCGTCGGTGTCGTAGCCGGTCAAGTCAACCGGCGCAACCGCGGCGTGGTTGACAGTCTCCACAGCCCCCGCGAATTCACCGCCCGACTTCTCCGTGGTGGTTACCCGCGTCGATTGAAGGGACACGGGCGGGCCGTAGCCGTAGAGCTCCAGGAGCTCAGCCTCATTCTCCAAGACAGGCCTTGATAGCAGGGGCCGGCACGGCGGACGTGCCGATGCCGCCGCACCACCTGCCGGAACCTGCTCCTCCGGTGTGATACCTGCGCCTGCAGCGTCACACACCAGAGCCGAAGCCTGCGTCGCAATGCCCCCAGGCGGCGGGAAAGAGGCGTGAGTGTAATGTACCTTAGGCGCCACCGCCGCGTTGACCTCCGCCGCGAGGTCGTCCAGCCGCTGCAGGATGTCGTCACCGGACGTCTCCGCCACCGGCGTCACCGCGCCAACGGAGAAGCCGTAGGCCGACACGTCGACGCCCCCCACAACACCTCCGCACAGCACCGCTGGCGGACCGTACGCCGTCGCCGCGCGGGCAAAAGCCTCAGCGCCATCATCTGCCGCCTCCTGGAAGAGAGCACACATGGCCAGCGCATGGACCCCCTCCGCATCCTCCTCGTCGATGGGTACGCAGAAAGCTGCGGCGGAAGTAGGGGAATGTTGGCGACCGCCAAGAGGGCAGTCGCGGTAGAAGTGGTAAAGATCCTTACCAGTCTTTTTGCAGCGGGTACACAACGGCTTAGCCCGCTGCTCGTCACGATCGTAGCCCACTGCCGGTGGGGATTGGACCCCCATGCGGAAGCCCCGCTGCGACTGCCCGCGCTGCTGCTGCTGCCGGCGCTGTCCGCGCTGCCGCTGCGGCGGGTCCTGCTGCCGCTGCACCACCGGCGGAGCCGCCTCGTACCTTTGCTGAACCAGCGCGGTCAGCTCGTTGATCTTGTCCAGCAGCGCCTGGATGGTGCTCGCTGCTGGTGAGCAGGGCCGACGTGTCACCACCAGCGGGCTTGGCCAGGGAGGCCTTCCCAACGTCCGTCTGCGCCCATGCCTGGTAAATCTCGACGACCAAAGAGCGCAAGGCCACAAGGGAAACCGACGCGAGGTCAGTCACCATGGGGTAACGCACCTTGACCGCGGCGTAGAACACCGGGTCAAGCCTGCTGTACATGCTGAGCTTCCTGGTGGCCTCAGTGGGCGCGGTCCAGTCGGCCGCCTTGTTATCCCGCACCAAACGCTGTTCCCGAGCCAAAATCGGCTGCGGGTCAACGTTCGCGGGATAACTAAGCGCGGCATGCTCCTGCTGGAAGGACTCCCGCAACGCCACCGGCACGCTGCGCTTCACGATGTCCACCAGCGCACGCCGTCCATCTCGGTCGGCAGACGCGTCCGTACCCGTAAGCCAGACGTGGGCGTTGCTGTGCTTCTCGATGATAAGCCCGAGCACGTCGTACAGCAAGGCGTTCACCTTGGTCACCACCAGAGCCTGGGGGTCGTCAAGGTCGAACGAGACGAGGTCCAGCCCAGCGGACTCAAACTCCGTACGCAGCTGAACCACCACGTCGGAGAGGAGACCCGCGTCAGTCGTGCCGCTGAAGTAATGCTTCTTGTCGCCAAGGATATCCTCGCGGATACCCTTGGCCCATGTCCGATGGAGCCGCCCCTTGTAGACCTCGTCCACAAGCTTGGACTGCTCCTGCAGGTACTTCCTCGTCGCAACGTCGGCGTCGGTGTTGGAAGTAGGGTCGGGGTTCGTAACAGCCGGTGATCTAGCCGTCGGCGTGTTGCGAACCGCGTCCGTCAGCCTCAACGAGGCGTCAATGTCGGAGTCCCTCGTGAGGGACCTCTTCGCACGTGTGTGAACAACCATATCTCTGAAAGCCTGATGGGCAGGGCAGAAGTCCTCTCCGGAGGCCTTTCGGCCAGTTTTCGAGGAAACATTTGTTTTTTTCTTGTTTTGACATCTTTTTGCATACTTAAGGGTCAAAATTCTTTCGGCCAATCTTCGGTCAAACCCTCTTTTTGGGAGACTCTCTCGGCCAGGGGCCGGTCAATCGCGACAGGACTTCTCCCCTGCTGATGGGAGGTGGTACGCTGGGGCGCGTAAGGGTAATGGCGTGGGGAAAATGCGACGTCACAGTTATACGTAAGGAGCGGTAGAGCCATGCGAGCGAGGGGCACTGGAAGACGTCGTCGAGGTCGAAGGTGCTGCAGACACCAGCCCAAGAAGCGGTAGCATGCCGGGCCAAGGCAAGAACTATACCGTAAAAGGACATTGCGCCAACGAAGCCCGGTCCAGGTCGAATCCCCATAGCGGCGGCTCAAAGACGCACTTACAAACCGCTCATCTCAAACTTCCCACTCGTACCCAAACGCGCCGTTGCGCACCACCTCTCAAAGCGGCTGTTTTAGCCAATCATGGCCAAATTAGCTGTGGAATATAGCGTGGAATGGGTCCACGACCTACTGGAATATCCCGGTTCAAGATATCAGACAGTCAGTGAACCAATATAGATAAACTCGTATAATAAATAAACCCTAAGCTAGATATACCCGGAACGGTCACGGAGTCGGAACGGTCTCGAGGCTAGCTACCTGTGACACTCGGTGTGTCACAGCACAGGCCTACGGATCAGTCACGGTCCAGTGTTGGCTACCTAGGAATCTGTCATAGGGGCCTGCACCGGGACTCCCGGTCAGGGCTGCCTATACAGATTTCAGCAATGTCGTACAGCTTGCCCACTTCCACGTGTTCCAGCAGAGGAGCTACGTCCTGTAGGGTTGCCCCAGCCATGAGCCTCCACCCAGTGGCCATGAGTACGTCGCCAGGGGCATCTCTAAAAGTGACAGATACCACGGGTTGCTTATCTTTGGTACGTGATAAGCTGCGTGATTTGCTTTCGCATATAGCAAAAACACGGAATTTAAGACTGGATAGGTCCTCATCGTTCTCAAACTTAGTCTTCAGGGTGCCAAACCAAGTTTTGGAAAATTGAGACATGTTGAAGTTAAAGTTGCTTTGATGTATATTTTTGAATTCAGAAATGATAACAATAAGAGTCGTTGATAATTTATATGTTGATACATAGGGGCACTGTCACAAATTTAGATGAATGTGTGTGGCCATAATGATCGCCAAATGTCGTCATCAAAGCATGCCAATTGTCAAATGTGTTACATTTGTAGCGTATCAACAATTATTTGCATTTTATATCAATTTGATGGTTGAAATTACTTTGAGAAAACTCTGATTTCATCAATTATTCATGTATCAATCGATGTGATTGGCCAAACAAATATGTTTCATTTTGAACCAAAGATGAAGCGAAATTGTTCATCTTTCAAATCTCAAGCTGATTTCATAGTAATATGTTGTCAATTGCAATTGGTGAACAAACAAATCAAATCAAATTGTGTTGTACTATTCAAATCTCAAGATAGTTGTGATTCATTGTTTAAATATTCGATCATATTTGATCATTGATTGGTTGTAAATTTTGATGTGAAATTTGTCTTAGATATCGTGAGTGGTCTATGGTTAATAGACACTGAGAGGCCCACATGTGGACAGAGGGCAGAAGTGGTTGTGGTGTGGTTGCAGTGTAAGGCAGGGCGAGGGGAGGGGGTGGTCGTTAGGGGTGTGACAAGGAATAGTGGGGGACTTATTGGTATGGGGTTGATACAAGGTATGTCAGAACAAAGAAAGAAAATGATGGATCGTGACTATGATAAACCAAGTGACCAAATAAACACGGTGACGTGCGGTAAGCGGTTAACTAGATCGCGGCGGTTATAAGATATAGGTTCGTGCACCCAAGCCCCACCCGGCCAATTGTGATCGAAGCATGCGATGGCATTGACCCCCCAATCATGCGCCCTCCTCCCCCGACCAAACATTCAGCATCCAACACCCCCCAACACATTTCAGTCCAGTGGGGAGAGGGCGAACCCCTTCTCCTCCCCCCAAAATAAAAATGTAATGTAAGCGGCCATGGGCCCAGCTCATATGGTTCGACGTTCATGACAGTGTCATCAGCCTTCATTTTCGCAGATTTGCGTGTCACTGAGTCTCAATGTCTGATGTGTCCTTGGCGACCACATCCAAATATTTAAACAGGTTTTATATTATAAATTATTTATTTTAAATTTATTATAATAAGCGTGACAGATCAAACAACGACGCATGACGCTGACGATGATTATCAAAAAGCGTCATGCATGATGGATGATGACAGCGAACGAAAGCGTCATGCATGATGACAACGATCAAGAAGCGTCTACACGATGACAGCGTCTACCAATGACAGCAAAGGGGCGACAACCTAATGATTATGATTTCCCCCAAAACATTTATACACAAAAGTTTGACATAAAAAACCAGATTTTTCAAAGATGTGACAAACTCCCGCTTTACTGTCGTGTCATGTCATGTCGTGTTAATGTCATAATTAAAAAGAGCGTGAGCGCAAAAAGCGTGACAGTCGAAAAGCGTAAAAGCGTCAAAGCGTCAAAGAATAAAATTTAATAAATAATAAGCCGTCGATTCCCCTACGGGTCACGGCCACCCCTGTGGGGGGGAGGGGAGGTTTTCCCCCACACACCCCCCCCCAAAAAAATGTGAGAAGCAGCTTGCTTTCCATCGGAGTTCGGCCAGCCCATACAGCTGACGTTCATGGTCGATTCCCCTACGGCCGGCCACCCAGTGGGGGGAGAGTCCCCCCCACACCCCCCCAAAAAAAGAAATGTGAGAAGCAGCTTGATTTCATCGCGATACGGGCCTGGTCGTTTCATACTGTACAGCTGACGTTCATTTCATTGTCATCAACTTTCATTCTCGAAGCTTTAAGCTTTACAGACTGCGTCTCATGTCATATCATACGTCTAACGTCTTATGTGTCAATGTCCAGTCGACCACATCCAAATATTTATACCGTCAATTAAGTCTTCGTCTTATTTCAAAATTAAATAAGTCATATTTAAAATAATACTACAGTGTTAAGTTATACAGTGCTAAGTTATATTTATAATCGACAGTCGTGACACTGTGCAATTCCAATAAAATTAAAAATATATATATTATATTCACCAATTAAATATAAAGAGGCTGTGTATTGAATATTCTAAATATCAAATTATATACTGCCGCGTGCGACACATACTTATCCACGACACAAGAATCGTTTCGCAGTTTTCATCTAAATATCAAATTATATACTGCCGCGTGCGACACATACTTATCCACGACACACGAATCGTTTCGACGCTAAAGTGCGTAGCAGGGGTTAAATTGAGTGGGTGTAACGCGTGACGCTCGAAAAGCGTCACGCTCGAAAAGCGTCACGCTCGAAAAGCGTTACGCTCGAAAAGCGTGACACAAAGCAATGTTCGTTTTGGAATAGCTGGTTTTCGGCGAAATGAACCTTTAAAAATTTATAGGGGGTACGTGAACGTACAGGTGGGGAAAAATCCAAATTCCTCAATTCTAAATTTTGCATTGTTACCGTCAAATTGTGAGTGAACGCGGAGGTGCAAAAGGAATGTTGTGAAGTATTGAATAACAAATGTTTAGAAAAGCAAGTGGCATCGGCAATGAACACAAGGGTATTATTTGGGATACTTACGGAACTAGATATTGCTATGTTGTCCAACCATATTGACACTGTTATGACGGAAAGGGAGAACTGAGGGTATATATATAAGATATATATATGCACGATATGTCACAGAAAACACAGTGCCGGGTGCTCGGAAACGGAATAGCAATAAACTGGTAAGACATACAGACGGACTATCTAACTAGAGAAGGCTAAAGTGACGGAGACACGGTCACGTGTGACACATGCCACACACAGTGAGGGGTGACGCAAGGAGAAGCAGGCCCCCATACAGTGGGGGGGAAATCGGCTTCCCCGTGACACCACCTCACCCCGAAGGTGTGAGTGGCAATCCCAGAGCAAGCAAACCCTAAAACCTAAACCCAATGTCACTTAATGTCAGAGTTCAACAAAGGGCCCATAGCGGCCAGCTAACAGCTGGCAAGATGCGGATAAACTCTGTAAGCTAATTGCGGCTAAGTCTAGAATTGGTTGGCTGCAGTTGGTTGCGTGTGATCGTGCTTTCACTGAGTGGTGGCGGCGGTGTTCTCGAAGATGTCGAGGGGCATCCAGGTGATAAATTAACCAACCCCTGTGCGGTGCCAGAGCCAAAAGTAGCCTGGCACCACCAGAGCGAATGCGTCGATGAGAAGGGGCTGGGGGGGTGGAAGGTGAAAAATGCGGTAAGGGGGCGCGATCGAGCGCATTGGGAATGGCTCGAAAGGAACGATGGTGAGGGGCGAAGTGGGCGTGGCAACATCACCACACACCACTAGATGGTGAACAGGTGGGGTGCAAGGCGAGGGCGAAGGGAGTGGAGGGACGAAGTCGAAGGAGTCAAAGCACTCGTTGTCGATGGCGAACGCGATGGACTCGAGTTTGGTGCTTGGTGCGTAAGCACCACCAAGCACCACCACACCACAGCCAAAGGGAAGATGTTCTCGTCGAAGCGAGTCCAGGGCAGACCGAACCGCGGCCATACGCGCACGTTGGCGCAGCGAGGCCATGATCCCCGCGGCTGTAAAATCTGGAAGGCGCTTTGATAGGGTTTCGAGGCCTAAAGGTAACTTTTCGAAAAATTAACCAAATCAAGCGATTAAGAAGTCAAATTGGGCCAGTTTTCGACGGGGAACACGGTGGTCACGTCAAAAATGCCGTAAGGTAAGGCAGTTTTCCGGCAGCAGAGGCGCTGCTGGCCAGAGCGTTGAAGGACGCCAAAGGAAGTAGCCGGCCAAGGTGAAGGAATAAGAGGGAAAGAGGGAATTTCGGCCGAGGGAAAACGTAGGAAACCTTGCTCGTTGACGGTAGGCAGCCCACGTGTTGATTCAAGGAAATTCGGTTGCGGTGAATGGCGCCGTAACCGCAAGGGACTTGGAAGGAAATAAGTGGCCAGGGTGAAGGAATAAGAGGGAAACAGGGAATTCTGGCCCAGGGAAAACGCAGGAAACCTTTCTCGCTGACGGTAGGCAGCCCACGTGTTGCTTCAAGGAAATTCGGTTGCGGTGAATGGCGCCGTAACCGTAAGGGACTTTTCAGGGAACTTAGAATTGGCAAAAAACCAAAGCGAGTTGATGCCTACCGAAACACCACTTAGCGTGAAGTGGGTCGATAACCTGACGGAAAGGGAGAACTGAGGGTATATATATAAGATATATATATGCACGATATGTCACAGAAAACACAGTGCCGGGTGCTCGGAAACGGAATAGCATAAACTGAGAAGGCAGACATACGGACTGACTAACTAGAGAAGGCTAACGTGACGGAGACACGGTCACGGGTGACACATGCCACACACAGTGAGGGGTGACGCAAGGAGAAGCAGGCCCCCATACAGTGGGGGGGAAATCGGCTTCCCCGTGATGTTAATATAAAGGTCAGGGTGAATATAAGATTTGGAAGCATAATTGGAATGTAATGTTATTAATTAAAACAAAGTGCTGAAATCTGTATAGGCAGCCCTGACTGGGAGTCCCGGTCAGGCCCCTATGACAGACTCCTAGGACCAACACTGGACTGCTGACTGATCTATAGGTTCGTGCTGTGACACACGCTGTGTCACAGGTAGGCTAGACTCCGAAACCGTCCGAGACCGTTCCGGGTATATCGAGCTTAGGGTTTATTTATCTTATGAGTTTATCCACACAGTTCGGGAGTTTCTGATATCTAGTGAACTAGGATATTCCAGTAGGTCGTGGCCCCATCCACGCTTTTATTCCACTTGCTGATTTGGCCATGATTGGCTAAACGGCCGCTTGGAGAGGTGGTGCGCACATGCGCGTTTGGGTGCGACTATGAATTATGGTATGAGTTGTTTGCGGTAAGCAACTGTGAGTCGTGGCGGCCATGGGGACCGCGCCTCGTTACGGACTAGTCTTAGCAAAGTTCGGATCCAGTTTTGCACCAGCACTGGCCCTGCTGGTTACTGTTTTCTGGGCTGGTGTTCGCGACACCTTCGACTTCGACGGTGAATATAAGATTTGGAAGCATAATTGGAATGTAATGTTATTAATTAAAACAAAGTACCGAATAAAGAAATAGTATAGTTGTAATCTCAAATTTAAGGGCACATTAACAACAACAAACAAGATAAATAGTCGGGACATTTGAAGCATTCACCAATTGGCATATTTAATGTCAAGGCTAGGATTTGGAAATTAAGGTTACCTTATTAAGAAAATACTCTGGTGAGATTTGAGGGTTGGCAATGCAGCTAGTAAAACTAAAATGTTATCTATTTACTACAGGTCATTAAGATATCGAATGCAGGATTCCTCCGTTGACACCCTTTTCTCGCAACTTCTGGAGAGCGGGAGGAATGTTTGTTTGAAGATGTGGGAACTCATGGATCTTTGCATCCAATGATGTGATAGCAAGTCTTCTGACCCTCAGCTCTTCAACACGAAGTGATTTCAGGAATTTATCCTGATCGATTGCATGTCCTCCGAAGTGAGCAAACTTTGAGCAAACTCTGATTTCATCAATCATTCATGTATTAATCGATGTGATTGGCCAAACAAATATGTTTCATTTTGAACCAAAGATGAAGCGAAATTGTTCATCTTTCAAATCTCAAGCTGATTTCATAGTAATATGTTGTCAATTGCAATTGGTGAACAAACAAATCAAATCAAATTGTGTTGTGCTATTCAAATCTCAAGATAGTTGTGATTCATTGTTTAAATATTCGATCATATTTGATAATTGATTGGTTGTAAATTTTGATGTGAAATTTGTCTTAGATATCGTGAGTGGTCTATGGTTAATAGACACTGAGAGGCCCACATGTGGACAGAGGGAAGTGGTTGTAATGTGGTCGCAGTGTAAGGCGGGGCGCGGGGAGGGGGTGGTCGTTAGGGGTGTGACAAGGAATAGTGGGGGACTTATTGGTATGGGGTTGATACAACGTATGTCAGAACAAAGAAAGAAAATGATGGATCGTGACTATGATAAACCGGGTGACCAAATAAACACGGCGACGTGCGGTAAGCGGTTAACTAGATCGCGGCGATCCTTGGCGACCACATCCAAATATTTAAACAGGTTTTATATTATAAATTATTTATTTTAAATTTATTATAAAAAGCGTGACAGATCAAACAGCGATAGCGACGCATGACGCTGACGATGATTATCAAAAAGCGTCATGCATGATGGATGATGACAGCGAACGAAAGCGCCATGCATGATGACAACGATCAAGAAGCGTCTACACGATGACAGCGTCTACCAATGACAGCAAAGGGGCGACAACCTAATGATTATGATTTCCCCCAAAACATTTATACACAAAAGTTTGACATAAAAAACCAGATTTTTCAAAGATGTGACAAACTCCCGCTTTACTGTCGTGTCATGTCATGTCGTGTTACTGTCATAATTAAAAAGGCGTGAGCGCAAAAAGCGTGACAGTCGAAAAGCGTCAAAGCGTAAAAGCGTCAAAGCGTCAAGGAATAAAATTTAATAAATAATAAGCCGTCGATTCCC
>LGRX02033182.1:0-47824 GCA_001247695.2 Cymbomonas tetramitiformis | reverse complement strand
ATTAATTCTAATTATCTTTTATGACAAGACAATCACTGTTCTGAGAGCCCAATCCGAACACTTGTGAGTGTGTGGTTTAGCACTAGGCTCCCGAACTAGATCGGGGTCCCTGACTGTGCCTGTAGGCAGGCACGGGACAGGCAATACCCTGCCTTTGGGCAGGGGGGACAGTGTCTCTGGACACTCCCATTGTGAGCCTATCGACTCAGTGGCTGCAGTAGCTAGGGGGTAGCTAGGGGTAGCGCTAGGGTAGCTCTGCGGAGCAGAGCTAAGTCAGATAACTTTGTGGACAACATGAACAACCCGTTGTTCATCACGACGAGGAGCCCTTCACGTTCGCAAACGACATCGACATCGGCCTTCGGGCTACTCCGGAACCGGAGTCTCTGAGCCGCGGCCGAAGCGATCGAGATTCGATTATTCGAGGTTTGTTACATTTTAGAAGCTCAGAGACTCCGGTCTTTTATGCCAAAACCAAGAAAACAGCCGTAAATCTCACTACCTTTTTTAATAAATAAAAGTTCCGAAGCAAGTTGCATTGTGATGTGTTGGCGAGTGCCGCACTCACATCGCGCAGTGTGAAGCTACGAGACTTCAGGAGGGCTTGTCGGCGCGGGTTGGCTTGATGCGACTGCGTCAAATGGCGCGGGATATGTTAGCTAGTGGGGTGCCCGATATTCATCCTGAGAGTGATGAAGACAATGATTCGGATGAGGATGTTGATGATCACATCATGATCCTGCGTGGCGATGATGATGTCGATGCTAGATAACTACAACAGGCTAGTACATCAAAATCATCAATAATGCAAATCGTAATTGTGTATTCAACTCGTAGGTGTGAGATTGATGCTCGCGCCAAAATCGAAAAGTTCCAGAGTATGGGCGGGCAGTGTGTCGTAATGGCGAGTGAATGATAGGTAGTGAGCGCTTGGTGCACGCATGAAAATAAAAAAATCGGGTGTGTGGGCGATGTGAAGTAAGCATTAACATGAGCCAACCAATTGAGCGATATGCGGGAGTGTGGGAATGCGGTGTGTGCAGAGTGAAGTGCAGAATCGTACACTATGGCCGGCAAGTATCCGCAACTGCCAATCGCAAACCAACGGATCTTTGGGAATACTGAGTTTCGGAATCAGCAATTGGCTATTTGTGAGAGCATGCTTGATGGTAATGATGTTTTTGTCATTATGCCGACTGGGGGTGGCAAGAGTTTATGTTTCCAGCTACCTAGTGTTTTGCAGCGTGGCATGACCATAGTGATCGGGCCTCTACTATCTCTCATGCACGATCAAGTAGTAAGATGTCGTGAAAAAAATGTTACTGCGATTATTTTTCATGGCGATCTATTAAGTGATGAGAAGACACTTGTGTGCCACGCCATTAGTCAAAATATGGTGAATTTGTTGTACGTTACTCCGGAGGCACTCGGGAGCGATGGCATGTTGCCACCGATACTCCAAAAAATGTACCAAGCAGGACATATAGCTCGCTTTGTGGTTGATGAAGCACACTGTGTTAGTCAAATGGGCCACGACTTTCGACCGGCGTACATCACACTTGGTAATTTGAAGATAGAATTTCCAGATGTTCCGATCGCAGCTTTCACGGGGACCGCAACGCATGAGACAGAAGCTGATGTCAAGGAGATTTTGAGGTTGTTAAAAGACGCAAAGGTTTTTAGGTCTAGCAGTCGCAGAGTGAACTTGGACATTAATGTGATCATCGGCAAAATAAATCCGAAACCAAGCGTTGGTGGAAGTCAGGTGGCGAAAGAAGAGGCGGAACAAGCTGGATACGAGCAAATTCGGAAGTTTGTAGCGGAACAAGATGCGAGGTCAGGTGGAGATACCCGGCCGATAGGTATTGTGTATTGTCTCGTGCGCAGAGATTGTGAGAAGCTAGCTGCATGGTTAAGACAAAATGGAATGCGAGCAGAACATTATCACGCTGGAGTTAAATTGACAGAACGTGCAACCGTGTATGATAGATGGATGCGAGGGGAGACAACCATCGTTGTGGCAACGAATGCTTTTGGAATGGGAGTGGACAAAGCGGATGTCAGATGGGTTGTTCACAACACAATGCCTCAAACTATCGAGAGTTATGTGCAAGAGATTGGCAGGGCAGGTCGAGATCTATTGGATGCCACGTGCTTGTTACTATATGATCCGAAGGATGTGACACGGATTCGAACAAAGTTGCACACAGAAGAACATAAAGTAAGTTCGCAACGGCAAAAGCTTTTAGACGTGGAAAGCTTTTGTAAAACGGTTGATGTATGTAGACACAAGCTTCTGATGGTTCATTTTGGCGAGAAAATTGATATGCAAACATGTAATTTGAAATGCGATACTTGCAGGGCACAACCAAAGGGTATCAAGACGAAGAAGCGGCGGAGTGACATTCCAAAGGCTAGTGAAGGACAAGGTGGAAAGTACCGTAATACACGGCGTAGACAAAGTGCCTAGATGGGATCATAAGTAATCTCCAAGCGATTGATATATGCATGTGAGAGCGGACCCTTACTTCATTTATATAATGACATTGATAGGGTGGGAATGGCATCACTTTCAATAATATTGTTGTCTTATAACGGTTCCTTGACAAAAACTATTTTGCTTTGCGATTTGAATGGTTGAAAATAAGTGAGTATCGCAAAAGTTGTGTTAATTGGTATCAATTATTCTTGACCACAGTTTTTTCTACTGGTTTCTCTGTAATTCTGCGACTTTCGTGGCCAATAAAAGGAAAAGTAAAGCACGAGTCCAAAAAGTAACACTTGTGTATACCTTAGAATACATGTCTAAAGGAACCCTGAATTTTTTAGGCCATTTGAACAACCTTTTTTCGGGGCGTGACATAAAAGTCCAATAGCCTTCGGACTCCATGACAGTTACAAACCCTAAGTCATAACATCTAAATTTAACCGATCCGAAGGCTCTGGCCATGGCCCCCAGAGAAGCCTTCGGGCGCAGTGTCACCGCGGGCTTATTGCCCTCCCAGCCCTCCCTCCTTGCGACACGCGTGCATGAGGCGCGGACTGCCCTCCGCGAGCTATGACAGCAAGCGAATCTGCTCGCAATCCGATTCTGTTGTTCACGTCTCCGAGGTTCTATACATAGTAACCAAATGAGCCAATCAGGGCTGACTAGCATGGTTTTGACTTAACAGTGCCCGAGTCCGCACCCGCTCCACTCGACTAACAACACTTGCGTTGGTTATTCGTAACGGCTCCAGAAAATGAATTGATAAAGAAAAGTGCTGCGTGCCTCAGGAGAAATTTACACTTCGGATTTCATTGCTCAGACTTCGGATAATAATGACTTCAGATATATTTAAGGCGTGCAGTCACAACAAACACTAGCAGATTTAGATGATCATTCAATAATTACAATACTCGTTCGTCCCGATACCCAGCCTTCATACATTCGTGGAAATTGCAGTGATGTCGTTCCCACCGCCTCCCGAAGACGACGGCAAAACGCCTTTCGCTCATCCTGCTGCGAATTTCTTTTCAACAGATGCAACGACGGTGGTGACGCTTTTATGCTGGTTGGGAATTGGCATTTGGTGGTACTTTGACTTTCACTGGCCGTTCTGCTTGGAAGATTCGGGCGAAACTTTGCCGACCCACGTGGCGAAAAAGGAGGCGCCAGCTCCACCTGCTGCTTCCGCTGGTCAAGGTAAGTGGGAAGCACTTCCCAGTTCAACTGTATGCCTTACGACTTACCGTTGGTCAGAGTTATATCTAGTTTTCGTTTTCGTTTCTGTTTGGCAGACCCTTATTTGGGATGGTACGCAGAGCTCACGCAACTTCCGGAAGACCTTGCGAGGCCTTCAGCCGCCAAGGACGTGCCGGTTGTGGCAAGGGGCAGAGGACGGAGTGCGACAATTGACGAGCCGTTCGTCCTGCCCGAGGATGAACTGCAGTTGAAGCCTGTAGCTGTGGCAGATACGTCGACAACTGTGCCGAATCCAGTAGTAATGGAGATGCCCAAAATGGCCGCCACTCAGAACGGCCCCGCTAGTGGCTCATCACGCGTGCAAAAGGAGCAAGCCGACTCGCGCCTCTTCTGCAAGGGACTTTTCACCTGCCCATACTTCGCGACATATTACGAAGGGAAGAGCTGGGAATACCTACTCGGTGACTGGAGGCTGACCGTCGAGGAAGGTCAGTCATTCCGCCAGTCTGGTGTGTTTTCTCGGGTCTCTGTTGAAAGATGTGACGGACTAAAGCTCACGGCCTTCGTATAAATTCAGGGAAAAAGGGACGAAATTACTTCGTCGACAACTGCCGCTTCTGGCTCGAGACCCTGGTCATTCTGAAGCATCTCATGGGAAAGCTCCAGCAGGGCGAGGGTATCCCCGCGGCACTTCCCATCGCTTGCGCCTCCCATTCCGTTCCCTGAAATAATTACCATCGCATGCTTACCTCGAAATCGAATTACAAACTATTATGTACCTACTTGCTTCCTCTATTAAGGCCATGCATGGGCCGCCCCAGGCTATGGAGAAGACGAGTGCTTCGCCAACTGGTGGATGTGTGCGATTGGTGGGTATGTGGGGACGTTCCACATGGCATTCTTCACTGTTTTCTCGGGGATGCTTTCGAAGAAGCCAATGACTCCCCAGCGACTAGCCCGCGTGGTGGTCATGCGCTGGGTACCTTTGGTTACGTTGTCGCTTGCGTCCAACCTGTACCACGATGGGCCGAACATTCTGCAGAAGGAAATGGCGAATCCCCTTACCGCCTACACAGGTATGAGTCATAAAATTGCATATTATCTGCTCGTGTGGCGGTGACCGCGAAGCTCGATGCACCGCATGCCTGACGGCCCGCTCGGCCGCATGTCCACGGAAGCAAGCCTAGGGGTTCACTGGAATGACTTGGTTCGGACTTGGCCTGTGGGTCGCAGGGTTGTGGTACATGCAATGTTGGGTCATTTGGCAGTCTCTCACGCCATACTTGCTGACGCTGAGAACAGAAGCCATGGTTTTCTGGAGCATGTTGTTTTCACTTATGGGAGGGTGCGCTCTACTCCCGCTACCCTGAACTCACCCTATCTGCGTCCAGACTAGAGGGTGCGCTCTACTCCCGCTACGCTGAACTCACCCTATCTGCGTCCAGACTAGAGGGTGCGCTCAGCAATTTAGCTTCTGCCTTCTACGCCTTTCGAGTTGAGATCGACTTTTTACCCATATTGGAACCCGTTGGACACGTGTTTGCTTGTTGAGCTTCAGCGTTTCGCATCTGCTAGGCTGACACTGGGGCGGTTTCAACCTACAGCTACTGGTTCACTGGAGACTCTGGCAACATTTTGGCCCTGAACAACGCCATCAATCTGCTTCCCTTCTTTATTGCAGGTTGTGTTCCGTGCTGGTGCACCACAAATCGACGTGTCGTCGAGTCAGCCAGAGACAGGGCTGTGCATCCTGAGCTTGGAGATGTTGTTTGCCGCGTTCGCTGAGGATCGTCCGTCGTGTTTGCAGGGCTAGTGCTGGAGGATCGGCACTTCGACTGGGCGAGGAAAGTGTTCTACAAGCGGTTGGGGGCAGGTGGGAGTGCTTCGCTTTTCCATGCTCTCGCCATCTCTCCTTGTTGTGTGCTGATGTGGCGGTCTGCTCAGAGAGATCAAAGGTTTGTTTCTCATAACCGCGGTTGAGCCTGTCTCATGGAGCATGGCTTGTTGCTGAGGTGTTTGGTGAGGCTAGCCAACCAATGCCACGGATCCAGAGAATTCACTCGGCTGGGGGAAGGCCGGGGCAAGCATCCCTCTTATCTTGGGATAGGGAGCTCCGAGCATCGAGAGTGCGTGGACGCTGCGACTTGGATCTGTGTAAATCGAACGCTGGAGGACTTGTAGTGTGCTGATTGCGAGTGCATCTGCGCAGCGGTATCTGCGCTCCTGCTCGGACTGCTTCTGCTGAATGCGTATTACACTTGGGACGACGGCGATGATCGCGACTTCGGCATCACAGCATACAGGTTTTAACTTGCACCCAGGCCCTGTCTAGGTTGGGCCGTGGGGCTCGTTTCTCTTCCGTGATGCCTTTTCGCGGAGCCCACGGAGCTTTCGGGGTTTTTCACGGCTTCATGGTGTAAAGGCACTAACTTTGGCGCTTCGAACACAGAAACTGGTATAAAGTGACGCAGATGAAGAACTACTTTGAGACCGACTACAGCAGGCAAGCACTTCTGGCTGTGATGTTATCGCCTTTTGGCTCATGAAACCCGTGTTTTGGCCCTGTCAGCTATCCATCTGCCTCACGTTTCTACTTCCAGCTCGCCAGTTTACGCTCCAGCCGCAGAGCTACCTCACTTCAGCACTGTCCTATCCAGGTCTGTACGCCTTGCGAGGCGTGTGTAGGCTTTGTGCCAGAGACCAGGCCAGAGTTACGACGTGCTGACGGCTCTGGGATTACTATTGGGCAGAAGTGTGCACTCAACTGTTAATGTGTTTCAGGGATGAGGGCTCTCGAGAGTACTGGACGTATTGGAGCCAGCAGTGGGTTTCACAGATGCTTGCCTGGGTGTTCGGCCTCGCCTTCGTTGCTATGATTCCACACGAGAGGTGCGTGCTGCTGCCCTTGGGATCACCCATGGGAAAGCCCTAAAGCCCCGAGCCTTGCTACGCCGATCCCATGAAGGTGTCCAGCAAGCCGCTGTTGGTCCCACAGTAGGTTGACTCTGGTGAAGTTTCCGTGTTGCAGGACAATCTTTAGTGAGTTCGGGGCGAACACTTTCTACTCATATGTCTTGCAGTTCTATTACTTCGGCATTCTTCAGTATCTCAGCCTCTGGATAACAGGTGTTTCCTATTCCCCGTATAGCTTTCAGCACATCTCTGCCGTTCTGCTATCTCGGCGTTGTTCTGAGGCTTTTGAGGATCACACCGCGTTTCCCCTATTTTTCCCCATCGCAGCAGAGTTATCAGAGATGCAGGCTCATAGTATGGGAAAATCAGGCGATCCTAGTGGATCACCTTTTTTCCATGCGCACTGCATTCTCCAAACATTGTTTTATCCAAACATTGTTCCAAACATTCAGAGCGTATTTACAACAAACCCATATTTAGTTGCCGTTCAAAGCATATTGTGTGAGCTGGGTAGAGTTTGCTTCTATCGCACATCTGTGAGAATCTCACTGTGCTCGTAAACCCTACTCGCTGATTCACCACACTCCACGTGGAATGTAGTCGTTTCTTTGCCTCGTCTTCCCTGGAACTCATTCTATTTTTGCCTTATCACAACATCGTATGTACAAATGTGAAAGCTGACCACTTTGGCAAGGACCTTTGGATTGCATTCAAGCTCTAAAATCTGATAACAACGCTGCTGCTGCACAGGCTCGAAATATGTACCAGAGGACACTTGGCATGGGGTACTGGGTTGGATGCTCATACTTGCGCATTCTGTCCTTTGCAACATGTTCCTATCTTGCCGTTTAATACGTTCCTTTTTCAGGTGAGATTTCCACCAGTGTCAAACATTGCTGCAGTGTTATTCCGTGACATTTTAGATGTGTACATGTGAAATCTTCACCACAAACATGGAAGTGCGAGGTGGTTTGGTGCTTTCAAGATTTGAAGGCCATAATAATCTTGTTGGCTTTCTCGGTTTGCAGGGTTTTGTTTGAAGGGGACTGGTTTCAAAGCTGTATGAAATCAAATGATGAGCTCAAGAAGATGCAAAATCAAAAGTAAACTTCTGATAGTGAAGATTCCTTACCTTCGGCAAACTGTCGAGGAGACAGCAGATCCACAAGCGGTAATAATGACCATACATTTGTGTAAGCAAGTGTGGCAGAGACCTGACATAGTGCTGTCACCCAAGGCCAGCTTACTTATTTTTCGAGCTGCAAATAATACGATTACAAATCGTATATTAATTTAGCCGTGTCGTATTCCACGAGATTAGCTTTGACTAAATTGAGCGAAAGCCTGGAAAGGCTCCTACGCATCTCCGCGCTCGCTTGCATTTCTCGACCGCCGGCATCGCCGCAGTTGCTTAATGCACACGTTCCACTTGAGGTGTACTTTTCTGGGTGGCCGACGAGCGAGCCACCTCGGTATAGGCTGTGGCGCACTCCCACGGACATTTGACCAATGGCATGTAGGACTGAAGGCATAAGATATATATTCCTTTCGTCGGGTATTGGGGGGCACAGTATTTCCAGGACAATAAAATAAAGAAACTGGAGAATAAAATCATTCAGGTGTGTTTGGGGAATAACGATGACGTCATGACCAACGTTATGGAACTTGCTATACAAGTGACACAGAAACGGTATGCAACGTGCAGTCACGATAGTGACACGGTCATGGTACACGCTCGGTATATTTGTGATTTATTTGTGGCATGATAAATTTAAGGGGAACACCTATCCCACATATCCCTTCAGTTATCTCCGTCAGATGGTCAGCGATCGACAGTCACAGTTTCGGGCAAGTAGGTTATCCCCATATCGCATCGCCTGGATCATCGCTAGTTCCCCCCAACCGCATCTTTTATATTTTCTGTGTCGTTTACACGACCGTTTCACTCGTGCATGTTTTCCCCAATCGATTATGTTATATTCATCGGGCAATCTACAAATCAAAACATTTACAATCCGTGTTCGTTAATTCATGGGAAATTTCCATACCCTGTCGATATTTATAAATCGGGGACCCTTTGCAAAATTTATGTTATATATTATTTTAAAAAATCACAATGAAAATTCAGCTATCTTAAATGTAAATATAACAATTGCGATGAATGCCCAAAAAATTCTGTAAAATTTCCCATGTCCATCAGGAATATCAAGCCTCAAGCTATTTGCATACTGATACAGTAGCACATCTCTACATTCATCTTCGCAAAAGAGGCTTCACCTTTTAAGTGGCAATGTGTGAAATTTGTCGCCATAAGGCTTTTTATGTCGCCAGGCGTTATTTTGTCGCTATTGAGGAAATTCGTCGCCGCGACAAAAATCCTTTAATAGACACAATTTGTCGCCATGTAACAAAGATCCTCTAATCGATACTTTTTGTCGCCATGAAATTTGTCGCTCCGACAAAATAATAAACCCAAAGTACGCGAAATACGTACGCGAAATTAATACGCGAAATTAATACGTGAAATGAGTACGTGAAATAACGTCATCAACCCAAAGTGTGCTAGGAGGCAAGCACAAGAGCAAGAAAAACGGCTAAGTATAAAACGCAAGAGTACTCAGTACGGAGTACAGTAGGACCGATCAGAATGATGTTGATGTGAGGTGCCTAGCCTGTTGTACGGAGTACTCAGTACAGTTGAGTTATGGAAAGAGTTCCTGAATGTATAAGAACTCTAAGTGTAACCCGTTTCGGGGAGATGAACTGAACTGAAAAGTATAACATAAAAGTAAAGAGCCGTAACTGCTGTATATTGTGTATTGAAAGCATGCACTGATAGCAAAAGCATAACTATATAGATTTACGAAACCGAAGTCTTGTAGTTGACCAAGCGTAATCATACCTCGTGCGGTCGTTTAATAAGTGTAGATAGAATAAGTCCGAAACCGTAAAGAAGAGAAGAAGCAAGGGTGTAGACTCCTACAAAATGGTAATTAGTTCGTGTTTTCACGTTGCTTCCCTGTCTTTCTTGCGCGAATTCTGATCAACCCGCCCCGCCTTGTGCGATTAGCTAGCGAAGTACTTGCACTACGAAATCGAGAATGCCTGTGCTTTCGTTCTTGTTGCGCGGTGGTGTGTGGGATTGAGGGTTCCAGGTCGCTTGGAGCCGCGTCGGTGTGGAGGAATCTAGCCCGACGACAATCTTTTGAGGTGCGCGCGTTGCCTTAGTCCTAGCACGCATACACGCATAGCACGCATAGACGTGTTTTTGGACTCGCAGGTGCGGGAAATTAGAATCGTCTCCGTTTTTCGGCAATTCCGACCCTTCGCGGCGGAAGCGCTGCGCAAATTTTTCAATTTTGCGTAAGCCTTTGCTGAAATTCGGGGTTGGTTCGGGAATTCCCCTACCTTTAATTTGGCCTTCTAGTCCCCCCTATTCGGGAATCTCCGCGCTTCGGCCGGTGTGCCTACTTGTGCTCGCGCGCAAGTGGCGTATTCCTGGAAGCGGGTACTAGTTGCCACACCAACCGCTTTTCGATTGGTTAATTTGCGGGCGTGCAACGTTTGATGTTCCCCATGGGGCTTTAGCTTTCTAGGATCTTCCTTTCCGGAAATCTCCGCGCCTCGGCCGGTGTAGCCACTTGTGCTCGGGCGCAAGTGGTAAATTTCTAGATCGGCGGGTGCTAGTTGCCACGTGTGTCGTGTACACTTTCGGCTTTAGCTAAATTAGATCTCACGCATAGCACGCATACTATGCCCATGTATTCAGATGAAGAGGAATGCCTCGGTCGGTCGGGCCGGCGTGGGGGGGGGGTCGGGCCGGCGCCGCCCCCGGCTCAGCCGTGGGGTCCGGTCGGTCGGGGTCTCGCGCTGCGGGCCTGTCGGTCGGCCCAGGCTCTGGGGAGTTCTGGGGCGCAGCTGGCGGGTCAGACAGCCGGGATTGGCGCTCCCGTGAGAGGGGGGGGGAGTGCGGCGTGCGCTTGCGCGCCAATACGGCGGTGAAGCCCTCGAGGTTACACCGGCGCGCACGCCCCTGAGAGCCCCTCCAGGGTTGTCTGGTGGGCCCCCCAGGGCCTCGCCACCAAAAACCCCTTCACCAGCGAGGGTCAGTGGGGCTGAGCCAGTGTCCGAGCTCGCATTGAGATCGGCGCTACGGCAGCCGGCGCGCCGGAAGCGTGCGTCGCCCGAGGCTCCGGCACCGCCGGCGGCAGGCGCCGGCTCCGGGTCGGACTCGGACCGCTCTGCTAAGGGGTTGAACCCCTCGGCAGCTCCCTTCTCCCCACTCCCTGCGTCCAGCAAGAGTGCGAGCAGTAGGGTCGTCCGTCAGGAACCGACGTCGGGACCGGCAGCGTCCTCCCTCTCTTCCCTCGTGGGGAGCGAGCAAGGGAATCTCATCAGTGCCCCAGGGCGCTTTGAGATTTACCGAGCCAGTGACTGGAGCCCCCCGGCAGAAGGGGAGTCTGATGATGTCCGGCGCCCAGAGCAGCTAGACGTCGTCCAGTCACGGGGGCGCGAGTCTCGCATCCGGCCCAATCCGGCTTGGCGAGGAGAGCGACGTCAATCCATGCTCGCATTGGCCCTCCGTCAATGGAGCACCTGGGCGCTGAATTCAGCGCAACGACGTGCGAGAGTCTCCCTGCCATCTCGTCAGCGCGCAACCGCGAAAAATCATTGGTCGACTCTGGACGTCATAACTCAAATGTCCAAATCAGACATCTGTGAATATCTTTCATTCTTTGTGGGCGTGCTACCTTCGTGTCTGAACATGCCGCGTGGCAAGAAGAAATTGTAAAATTGCAAGCATGGCAAACACAAATTCCTTTACGATGGTATCTTAGATGCTTTGAAACGAATTTCCGTTGGCTCGTCGATGATTCAAGATATCAGGTCATATAGGCATGACACAGTCTGTATGGGTCGATTAAAAACGAGGTTCCGGGGGGGTGTCCGGCGTCATGCGTGTCTAAATCCATTACTACTCTATAGTATCGTCGAAAACAAATCAATAGGGTCCTAAATGATTTTTCTAAGATGTCAACTGACCGATCTAGCCTTATAAGATGGCCACTACAATAGAGTGATTCAACCTTAGTACTTGTGACAGTACTGTTCCACGGGGCAGTAGCCATAAAGCAACGACACAACGCACGTAACCTTTTTTTTTTTAAACCCCTAATAAGCGGATGGAATCTTTAAGGTTTGAGAATCCGCATATATTTCGCGATAACTCAAGGATCGGATAACCAAATTTACTTTTGAACACAGCTACGGAAACGTCTACTCATGGCGGATTGTATAAGCGCGTCTAAAATGCCGCCATTCCTAGAATATTCGTCAAATTATATTTGATAGACTTGATAGCAAAATTTACTCTTTAACCTAGAAAAAAACCCTGATGCCGACCCTAGTATAGTAAGTGTGCATCATGCCTAATGCTCAATATCAATAATGTGTTATATATCCGCGTTAGGGCGCATGTAACGCTCGTTACATGTGTGCCCTATGATTGCCATACTCATGATATGCGAAATTTTAGGTTTAAACCGCAACCCTCGAAAGAGTATGTCTGATTTGACTATCTCCAAATGCATGCAGCTTGCCGAGAGGTTTTCAGAACTGTCTTCAAAAGTGAATTTGACATTCTTACGGCTTCACAATGCAGAATTGAGTGATCCGTCCGTATACGGTACAAACCGCTCCTTAGGGGTTAACCACCCGCGCACGTCAGCGTCATCCCATACTTTCCTGGGTCAGAGGCAATGGGAATAGACTATTCCCCTTCGCTTGGTCAGAGGGTCAGTGGCTCCGTGCGAGAGAGCGAGACCATTCAATCGGGATGGACGGTTCATATATTCGAAGCCAGAGCCGGTGTCTATAAGGACCATCCGACGGCCCGAACGTCCTAAAAGTTTCTTATATTTCCGGTATCCGGCTGTCCGCTGTCCCTATATTTTATATACGGTGGAGCACCCGTCTCAGTTGTAGTAGACACGTCCTCAATTCGCTGCCTGTCAATTGAATTCGCTTATCGTTTATATGATTCCGATGCTCTTTACTCTGGAACCCGAGTCTCCGGACCGAAATAGCGCGAATATTACTTAGGGTTTGTAACGCAGATTGAGCAGTACTTGTCAGGGGGGGTCCTCCGAATCCCCTAAAATTTGTATGGTGGCAGCAGGGGGTTATATAATGCAGGTTTACTGCTTGACGCATGTCCAGGAGATGCCTGGAACTCCCAGTACAAGAGATACCAGTGTCAAAATCACCAATTGGCCAGCGAAACAAGGTATCTACAGTTTCAAAATAAAGTAAAATGTCATAACTTTTTCATTTCAAGGTTATTTCTTGTGAAAGACGCGGCGAATCCCATGAACATCTTGCCCCTAGTTCATTACAACGTGTCACTGTGAAATATTAAAGATGCCCAAGGAACAGCGGAGCTTGCGCCTGCTCTACGTTCACACGTGAATAACAAGCAAACATCCGCCCTAGGGCTGCAATACGCCACGAGACCTAAAAGAGGAGTGCAATACCTTTCCAAAACAGTTTCATTTGCTCCGGTTCCGAGCTCTATAGCTCCCTCGAAGAAATGATCTAAGATGGCCAATTATCTGCAATGCACAAGCCAGCCACAAACCGTGGTTAGAATAGGGACACTGTACAAAACCTAGTGGATTTTGTACAAAACCTAGTGGGTTTCACAATATCGTGGGTTTCGTCCACAATATCGTGGTTTCCGTCCACAATATTGTGGGTTTCGTCCACTATATTGTGGTTTCTGTCCACGATATTGTGGACGAAAACCCACAATATTGTGGACGGAAATCAATATATAGTGGATATATAGTGGAGGCAAAATCCTAGAAGGGGGGAGGGGGGAGGGGACTCTAGAGCCCAACTTGTTGTCTAGAGAGTGGCGTGCATCGGGTGGGTGATGGGCACGCCTCCCTTCTTCCCGCTCGTCCGCCCCCGCCTGCCCAAATTTCTTCGATCCCGACTTTTAGTCGGCTGAGGAAGGGGGGAGGGGGTCGTATCTCCTAAATCAATATAAATTAATACAAGTAGTTTACCTGGACCTCAAACAAGCATTTGACAGAGCTGAATTCTGGATGAGCAATTTAGCGCTCAGAAAGTTAGGACTCCCATCACAAATAATTAACATCATCTCAGACATCACCAATGATGCCTCTAGAATGGTACTTACTGAAGAAGGCCTCACAGATGAATGGTCCCTCGAATGTGGAGTTCCTCAGGGAGAAGTTTTGAGCCCACTAAGGTTTGTAGCCATTATGGATATTCTGGCAATTTGGTTAGCAAAAAGAGCAAACGGTGCAAACCCGACAGGAACCACATATGGATATGAACTGAACTCGGAACGCCATAGACCAGACAAACCAGGAAATAATGTGATTCCTCCCTCCCAAAACCTATTAGAAAAGGACACCCCTTTAAATATCTTTGCACGGTTCTTCTGTGATGACATCATGCTCGTGGGAAAAACTAAAGACGAAGTTCAAGACATGCTAGGTATAGTTAATGAATTTATGAGCTTCATCGGCATTCCCATCAATGTTAAGAAATCCAAATACTCTTACAGAAAGCGCATCAAACCCCAGGGCAAAATGGTAACACGATATGACCTGTCCGATGATTTACTCATCTCTGGGGGTCACCTGGAGCCCAATACCAATGACTCAAGTCCTTCCATTGATGCGAAATGGATACCTCCTGAGTCACCAGATTTTCTCGATTTCTCTAACAGCAAAGAGGTCAACAGATACCTCGGAGTATGAAAGGTGGTATATATAGGTCCTATATTAATTTATTTGAACGCTGGTTTGGCCTATATCCATCCCATATATCCATGACGAACGCATTTCAAACCTCTACACTCAAATTTTTCAAAACGGATTTTTTGGAACATTCAAAATGTGGCAAAATCATATATCAACACCACACCTGCGCGGGTACCATCAAATTGAACCTATACATATGTCCCAATCATATTTGGGCGGTAGGCCCGGTTGGAATGCATATATTGGCTCGTTGGCTCGTTGGCTTCCCCTCTAATATATTGGCTCGTTGGTTTCCCCCCTAAAACAGTGGTCACGCGAGCTGACCAGCCAGCCATCATAATTGCTTGCTAGAGGGCATATATCGCAAGGTTGGTGTGTGCGGCACATTAAATCTTCAAGTATATATGTATTGCGAATTTCTGAAAGTCTAGCATCATCCAAATATCTTATTTTTCGACTGGCGTGTACATTTTAGAATGGATGAATGCCAATTTCTAAAGTCCGAAATTCACTAAATTTGGAATTTGCATTGTGTTGAACATGCGCCATGCTGAAATAGAGCGGAAATGATGATGAGGGTGCGAAGTAACCGATTCACTTATCTTATTTGGTCATAAACTCAAGATGTATAACCATGAGCATCACCGTGAGCCCCGCATGTGACTCCTAATACTCAAAATACGGTGGTCCTCGTGGTAGGACCACCATTTTCTTCAAGCTTTTGGTGAAATTACACCCCTAAAGCGTGTCGTTCAACCACACACCTAAAGTCTCATGGGGGCCGCCGCTATAAGAAATAAAATTCATTTAACTCATAAATATCATGTGCAAATGTTACCTGTGCCTCAAATAGTCGATTTAGTTATCGAAACCGCAATTGCCCATTGGTCCTTGTGGTAGGACCATGAATTTGGGTAGTAGCCATAAAGCGCCCAAATCTAACACATTTGGGACCTCTTTATGATATATATCATGAGCGCTACCTTGGAAACCCATAATATGCCCACAAATATAGCTCACTTAGTCCACACATAGAAGAAATATGAGAATTCCTCAAAATCGGTGATAAAAAAACCCGCACCTCTTTAATTTTGCCGATGCATACAAGTCATATCAGCCCGTCTTTCAGTTATGTAAAGCGTTCAAAAATTCATTATATATATCTGGAATAAGACTTTTACGTGCAGGATGAAAATTCTAGTATATCCTCACTCGTATTTGCACATCAAGGGCAGATTCCCTTCCTAGAAATAAGGTGTGAAATTTAGCAAAAAGATAGGGTGTCAACCCCAAACCCAAACTTCAAGGCGTATATATGAACCAATATGTATCGAAAACGTGCACAATCTTTTGCGCATGATCGGGATATTATGTTAGGGTTCAAATTGATAGGTTGACAAGCTTATCAGACGCAAAATTCGATTGGATAAAAATTATGAAAAGATAAGAGGTATTTATCACCGTCCTTCAAGAGTTGCAACCCAAAAATGGTAGGGTGCCTTGTACAAATGCATTGGATATATGCATTACATGGCGATATAATAAGGTACGTGGCGCATATTGGCACTAAGTTTAGGTCCTAAGGGTACTACGATACGGAAGATAGGGTCTCCGACCGTCAAGAGAACGCCCAAAAAATTCCCGAAGCTCCGGTCCTTGTGATAGGACCGGACGCGATTTCCGGTCCTATGACAAGGACCGTCGGGCAGTAGCCAGAAGGAGGCCACAGTAAAATCATCCTTAAATGGATCAGGGGTCACAATAATGACAAAGTCCATGACAGAGTGGACCGTACTGCTAAAAGAGCCTCATTCAGAGGGGGCTGTTTAGACATCTCCCGCTACGACCCTGCCGAGGAACTGCCCTTCTCGTTATTCTTTTTTGAGGTCCCTATTTTAGGCGATATCCGTAGTCACATTAGAAGAATTCAACGACTCTCACACTATCATAATTGGAGAACTCTACAGTCTCAAGGGAAGTACCCGAGAATGCTCAACGAGAATAACACCGCCCCCACTAAAGATATTTCCAAAATAACACCTAAAGCTTTCACCGCTTCTAGAAGCAGAGAACTCCTGGGTCTTCAAGCCTCTCCAGCACGTTTATTTAAACTGGGGAAAATCGGGACTGAAAACTGCCCCTACTGCCAACAGAATACAAAATGCACCTTCGAACACATCCAACTTGAATGCTCAGGACATAATAATAGTTTGTATAGTCTTAGAACAACCCAAGATAGCGAACTAAGGAAAATCATCGCTGAAGAAATCTCAGAAAAGCCCAAACTACTAAACCCTGGAAAAGGTACCACATACATCAAAACACAGCCATCGAAACTTTTTCCACTTGCTGACCTAAGACAGGAAATGAATGAGGAATTATACTTACACGCTCTCCCGGAAGCTAGCATGTACCGTCCATCAAGTTCAAAAAAGAATACCATTGCTGTGACCGCTAAGCCCGAAGTGGACCATGTTACGGGAACAATTAAATATCCCGAACTCCAATATGTCCAAAAGAAAGAGTTTTGGAAACTTTTGGCTTGGCACCGCCTTTCCAACAAAGCAGTCCCATGCTCACTTGCGGAGTATTCGAATAGGGCACACGATATTCATGAAGCACTCAATGCATGTAAGTTTGAATCGGGAGATCCTAAAAACTGCTACGCAATCAGAAGAAGCCTCTTAGATATTTTGGTGGATGACAGAAACCTTGACAAAAACGGCTGTGAACTTTTCTCCAATCCACTAAATGCCCACCCTAGAATTCACTCGAGAAGATGCATACCCACCACAAGAATGAAAAAACCCTCAGGCCCTTCTGCCATCATGGGAAAATCGGCTTTGATGGTCTCGCTTGGGATGCCTACGTGGACCCGATAACAGGCATTGGCAGAATCGTTTACGGAAATCCCCCCTTTGATGGGAGGGATAAGGGCAAATCTTCGGCGGTTATGACTACCTTGGAAATGGGACATAAAGCGGCCAACACCGTCCCTGGATTTTCAGGAACATGGATTCTTCCGCTGTCTCCCAAAAACCAAAAAAGATGGTTTGATAAAGGCTTTAAACTTGTTTTCAGATTCCCGCATAACACTATTCCATTTATCCCACATGGTTATTGGACGGGTGATGACCCCTACGTTCTTCCAGGTGGCGGATGCTATAAGGATGACTTTTCGGATGTCGTTATCATAGCTATAGACAGTGCACCCAGTGTTACTCAACCAGCCTTTGACTGGAGGCCTACACAGAAAAAGATTGCCGGATGGTTCCTCAACGTCCTTCCTAAGTCCAGAATCACGGAGAAAAGGCTAGAATACACAGGAGTCAGCCCTGATATTTGGAATGAAGTTCTGAACGAAAGCGACAAAGTACTTCCTTCTTCGCTTTGCCCATGGCCCACTCAAGACCCTCCCTATCATCAGAGCGACGTTGAGCCTTATTATGGTGGTCACCACGACACAACAATCACCAACGCAAATTCCAAGCCCTTCATAAGCACCGTGAAATGGCCCAAAGTTCTTACACTCATGGGATACCTCCCTCCTCATTTTGGTACTGTCCTCAACACGATAGGTGTTCCCCGTGGCAAGATTAAACCTCTCCTTAAAAAACTTTCAAGAATTTGTAGGCAACACACCAAAAATAGGCGAGACGTGTTTCTATTAAACACCACCACCACCTTAAACACTGACCCGCATACAGTTGACATCTCGAGCAGTGAAACCATGACAGAAACAGAAGCTGTGCAACAGTCAAACGACTTTCTTCAAACCCTCCTGCAATAATTTTCAAAAGTCTTGCAATAAAAGATGGTTCCGTGCCCCCAAGGGGGGGGCCGTCCCCCTCCCCCTCCCTCCACCCCCTCTCCCCCGCCCACCTTGACCCCCTTCCTCAACGTCTCCAAATACCCCCTTAATTCTTCGACTTCCCTCCCCACCGCTCAGATTCAGCCACCCCTCCACTCACCCGGCCATGGCTGCTTCTCCATCCTCTAGAGTTTTTTTGCCTAGCACTTAGCTTTTTCTCTAGATGTCACCCTGCTGAAAAGTGGGCTGAGCCCCTTTGTGGGCGCGCTATAGCAGAGGGAGTAGCCCCTGGTGTTTTCACTAGCCTGCTTTGCAGGGATACCGCACTCTCAGGACTTTGTCCCCTTTGCTAGCGTAAATGTATTATTATTATTATTATTATTAATACAAATGATCATATACAACGTATGGGAAAAATAATTAATATAGAATAAGTTTTCTTAATCTTAGAATAACCCGTTTCATCGTTAATTTAGAATAAGTTTTCTTGATGTCATCCGGCTATGACCGGTGGTCCTTTTCACGACTCGTGTTCAAATAATGTGCACACAGGTCAAACGCTCTCGTTCCCGGTGCCATCATGAGGAAGCCTCCAAAAAGCTTTAAGAAGGTTTGTCTCGCTTGTGATAATGGTGGGCGCCGTTGTAATAGACACTCACGGCGTGTCCTGCTTGAAAAAAAGGCCCCTGTACTTCTTCTAGATTCTAAACCCTTTGACTTGCCTTTTACCGCTGCACGCGACCGGCAAGCATCTTTGAAACTTCCGAGTTTCAAAGATGCGTTTTGTATTTTGGGTGCACCCTAATTTCACAAAACGGCCGAGCGCTTCCCGTTTGTGCGGGATATTCACATTTATTCCATGGAATATTTCATATGGATTAACACACATAAGCACGAAGGCATCGGCCACGCATCTTTGAAACTAACGAGTTTCAAAGATGCGTTTTTTGTCATTTGGGTGCGCATACCCAAATAACAAATCAGCCGAGCGCTTCCCGTTGGCGTGGGGTATCCAACGCTTGAATGTTGAATATTCATTGTAATATGAGTTAGCAAGCGAGGTTGCAAAGGCATCGGGACAGAATCTACGAAACTGTCCTATGCCTTTGCCTTTGGGTTTGGGTTCGAAGGTGACACCCAAACCCAAAGATGCCAAACAGCCGAGGGCTTCCCGTGCGTCCTAACGCACGAAACTTGGCACGAATACTACCATGGTACATATATTTAAGTTACCAGAAGCTCAAGGCTTCAAGTTACTTGTGCGCGAAACGCGCAATCTATTTCTAAGGCAGATGTTTTGGGTTTGGGTTCGAACGTGACACCCAAACCCAAAGATGCCAAACAGCCGAGGGCTTCCCGTGCGTCCTAGAGCACGAAACTTGGCACAATACTGCCAAGATACATATATTTAAGTTACCTGAAGCTCAAGGCTTCAAGTTACTTGTGCGCGAAACGCGCAATTTATTTCTAAGGCAGATGTTTTGGGTTTGGGTTCGAACGTGACACCCAAACCCAAAGATGCCAAACAGCCGAGGGCTTCCCGTGCGTCCTAGAGCACGAAACTTGGCACGAATACTGCCAAGATACATATATTTAAGTTACCAGAAGCTCAAGGCTTCAAGTTACTTGTGCGCGAAACGCGCAATCTATTTCTAAGGCAGATGCTTTGGGTTTGGGTTCGAACGTGACACCCAAACCCAAAGATGCCAAACAGCCGAGGGCTTCCCGTGCGTCCTAACGCACGAAACTTGGCGCGAATACTACCATGGTACACATATTTAAGTTACCAGAAGCTCAAGGCTTCAAGTTACTTGTGCGCGAAACGCGCAATCTATTTCTAAGGCAGATGTTTTGGGTTTGGGTTCGAACGTGACACCCAAACCCAAAGATGCCAAACAGCCGAGGGCTTCCCGTGCGTCCTAGAGCACGAAACTTGGCACGAATACTGCCAAGATACGTATATTTGAGTTACTTGAAGCTCAAGGCTTCAAGTTACTTTTGCGCGAAACGCGCAATCTATTTCTAAGGCAGATGTTTTGGGTTTGGGTTCGAACGTGACACCCAAACCCAAAGATGCCAAACAGCCGAGGGCTTCCCGTGCGTCCTAGAGCACGAAACTTGGCACACATACTGCCAAGATACATATCTTTCAGTAAGTTGAAGCTCAAGGCTTCAAGTTACTTACTTTTTGTCAAGCAGAACACGCCGTGAGTGTCTATTGTGGCAAAGATGGCAAATAATAAAAGTCATTATGCGTAAAGAGTCGTTAATCACGGCCGTGACTTTTAGATTCACGGCCGTGAATCTTTCCGAATGGAACCAAAAACCGTTCGATTTTAATCGAACGGTTTTTGGTTCCATTCGGACATATGGACATCACGGCAAGACAACTCTTCAGTGTAATATTTCGCATGGCATGGGGATAGCTCAACAGGTACAGGTACAACGTCATGGATGCATGCACCGGTCATAGCCGGATGACATAAAGAAAACTTATTCTAAATTAACGATAAAATGGGGTATTCTAAACTTATGAAAAAATATTCTAAATTAAATAGCCTACCCAACGTATGTATAAGATAATTATTTTAAAAACATTTGCAGTGTTTAATTACTTTACTTATATTTAACAAACAATATAAATACGACATATACAACATCAGGTGGTATGTGTATATATAAGATATATATAAGATATATATGAGATATTGTATATACATATACTGGTTTCAGGATTTATACATGCATGCACATTTATAAAATAATACATATATATAAAGATGCATATATTCAAGGATATCGAATGGTGTAGGGCATTGTTTATATTTGTATAATTATAAAATATGCGATATATATATATATATATATATATATATGACAATTTAAGTTTTTAAAATTAATCAATATAAGTAAACACTTTTAAATGGGGGCGCGAAGTTTGTTAATAAGTCGACAAAACCTAGTGAAACTTGTACAACTTATCGTCGGGTGGAATCATACTCGATTGCATTGTCTACGATATTGTCAACCCCGGATCGAACCTTGTTCACTATATTTTAGACAAAAACCACTAGGTTTTGTCCTGCCACCCGTTAGAATAGCTCATAAACATCCGCATGTGTCATGAAGGATACAATCGTGCCGCACAAGCCGCGCGCCCCCAACAGTCGCGCCGCCCATAGCCGCGCGATGCCCCAACAGAGAGCGCACCGCAACGGCAGATTGATTGGGGGAAAAGTTGCATCCTTCGTGTTTCACTCTTCGCCGCCTACGTGGCACCGTGGGGAGTCAGTACTCTGTACCGCACCAGAATCGCCATCAATAGCCAGAGTAGCTCAACGGCAGAGCGCTCGTCCGGTATGCGAGAGGTCACGGGCTCGATCCCGGCCTGGCTCACCTTTTTCGGGCTTCTGGTCTAGCGGTACAGTTCTGTTTCCCCATGAGGTTATGGGCCCACCACGCTTCCACTGCGCAGGTGTCAGGGTCATGACCGATGACATATGTGTCATACATGTCATACGTGTCATACCTGTCAGACATGTCATACCATGTCATGTCATATATTATTATGACAGTCGGTCGTGTCATATATTATTATGACAGTCGACAGTATGGTCGATCATGACTGTACATGTCGAGTCGCGTCATATATTAATATGACAGTCGTCAGTACGGTCGACGATGACTGTACATGTCGCCAGATGATAATGTCATATCATCAGGCATCCCTGTCATCGAGAGTTCGTATGTCGAACTCGAAGATGGCAAAGCAAAGATACATCTTGAATACAAACAAGAACCATCTTGGCTTTCAGCATGCGCGGAACTCGCATGCGCAGCATGAACGAACTAGTCGTTTACAATGCTGGTCGTTCAACCTACGTCTCGGGTTCACAACCCAATGGCGGTACCATCTAAGATGATGGGAGACGTAAGGTACAAAAGTGAGGAAGCGTTGTGCTTCAGCAGATCTTCTTAGAGAGACTGCACTCACAAACCCGCTCATCCGTACACTTGCATTGCTGTTCAAACTTTGCAGTGTTTATTTTGTATACTGATAATATATTCACGGCGCTTGTCTACATAGCCGTATCAGATGGTATTCTAAAAGTCGTCAAGGCACGATACTCGAGAACTCAAGTGGGTGCAGCGATAGACGTAGTATATTTAATATTGTTCGCAGGTTTGCAGGTGGGCGCATATCGACAGCGCTCGCATAATATTGAATATCTGCAGGGCGAATAATATACACTCGCATATCGACAGCGCAGAGATTGCGCGAGGAGATTTCTCGCAGCATACACGCGGAAACAGCTGATCGCACACATACGCGATAAGGTGTGCGCAGGGCATACATCGACGCAGCAATGAAACGTATTCGCATAAATGGTTCGCAAATGTATGCATGTTCGCAGATGCGATAAATCAGCGGCGAAATCGTTTTCGCGTGGAAAAATCATCAGCGCAGTATCACGATTTTCATAATTGCACTAAATTGCTTTATACATGTTGATGCGCGATGGTCACTAATTTACAGATGGCAGCATGCGCGATGGTCGCATATTTCTACAGAAATGAATCGCAGCATGCGCGCGCTTGTATGATCCACTTTCGAAAATTGTCCAGAATGAGATATTACATAGTGGTCATCGACAGAATTTTGATTCGTATACATGTCAGCGCTCGCATTCGCATGCGACGTACATCAGCGATTTTTGCAAATAATTCCTTCGCACTGTTTACAATATCAGCGTGTACAATGATTATGGCCTGTCAGCACGATATACGTTCTTCATGATTTCGTCACATGCGAAAAACGTTCGATTTTAGCGCGTACAAATTTTGATGTGTTTACATGCAGTGAGAAGCACATATGTATAAGCTCGTCGAAATCATATGCAGAATGACTGTATACATGATCGTTATGCTTTGGATACATTACCACTATGTTGCTGTGAAAGTATCATTATCATACTGCAGCAAATTCCAAAGTGTTCTGATGGCTGCACAAATACTTTAATCATCAGCATTACTCTTATTAGCATCACAATGATCTGTTCACAACATGTGTGTGCGAATCAGCACACACACACATGCACTTATTTCACTTACAGCAATCATCAACATGCAGTGCATACACTTTTATACTATGCACATATCTTATGCTGAATGATTGCATTGATTGTGAATTGTACATGCTTTATTATACTGTACAGCTTGATCACGATACCAGCTGTAGTACATAGAGCATAAGCATATTGCAGTGAATGCTAGTCTATATTCGAATCCATGTAGCAAAGGGTGCCTGAAAGTGATCTCAACACCATAATTAGTTTGTCATGTCCTGGTGGAGCCGAGATGCTCTCCAGATCACATGTACATTCTATGGTGGATTACTGGATGGAATGCTCACCGGAGCTTCATGTAAAATCTAGCAAGCAACTCATTTTGTAATGAGATTAGCATGGAATTACAATGATCCCTAAACTATATATATCATGTTAGATGTAATCAGTACATGGTATGCTGACTGTCTTGCATGATAAATTGTCTAGGATATTGTGATACCCAGACCATATCCTGCAGAGTGTGTACAAGTAAACATACACACACACTGACATAAGTACTAATCAGCAGTACTACACACTGCACATACACAAGCATTCATTATATATGTTGAGATTCACTGACTCAGAGTGAATAGATCAACTATATTGTATATGGTAATATAGATACCACTTTCCAAACACATGTGCGTGGAAAGTGTCAATGATGGCGATACATAAGGGAACAGGATAAGACAACATGCTGTAGGGCTGGATGGAGTTATCTCCAGACCCGAAGGCAAAATACTGCACCCATAAAACAGCTGGTAACTGTTGGGTGCAGTCCATTCGTCTCATCCCACATAATCATTGCTGGAGCAACTACAACAACTACGTTGCATATTGACAGTTGAATCAGACTTGATCAGATCAATTGCATGCAACACACAGATCAGTACTTACATGATATCTGACAATAGTTTTAAGGACAACCACACACATATAAATGTGCCGTGTGTCAAGTTGCTGTGATTATATCCAGCAAAGTCCAGATTTGTTCTAAATAAGATATATCACTTTGATAAATCTTAAGAGCACAGACCTATGCTCAGAACAAATCATAGGTTGAAAAATATCACTAAAGTGGGTGTTTCCACTTAAGTTGATAAATCTATACATAATCAGAAAAGTACATTTGCTGTGCATGGGTTTGAATCAGTAAAACCCAGAATGCTGTCAACCATAAATGTTGATATACAGCACAACTCACTTATTTGCTATGAAATTTGTCATATGCAAAAGTGAAGTTCCTTACAGTGATTCTGTACTTACATTCCACATATACACTGAGATATGTCACCAAAGCAATATTTTAGATAGCTGAAAAAGCTGTAAAATGGGTAAAAATGCTCCACGTTTAATTTCAAAATGAAAAATGTGTGCCCATTTTATTTAAAATTATGATTTTATACCTATTGAGGTATCAGGAAATCATAATGACACATGTCATATCTGTGTGACACCCTAAATATTAGGTGTTGAATATATAGGGGTATACATATTGCTGTAACAATAAATCGCTCAAAATGCTGTACGTAAAACACATTTTGAAAATTTCGGATTGATTTTTTTTGCTGAAATGAATATTTATATATCAAATAACAATCCCTGATTTATGCAGCATGTGTAACGCCCTGTAACAACCCTAAAATTAAATGTGTGTAACAGGGGTGTAACGTACCTCCTGAAAACCACCTTACATTTATGTAGGTATTAAATGCAGTTTTGCTTAAAAATCTTTGCAAAAACATTATACTGCTTATTTTTTACCTGTATTAGGGTTACTGATAACATGTAACACCCTAATCACATTATTGGGTAACAGGGCCACTGTAACCACATATGCCCTAAAATGCCACTATTATTTCGAAAAACTTCGTTTTTTGGCATTATTATATCATGCTAAATCATCACAGACATGATAATACTGTGGGCAACAACCCTAGAACTGTAGGGCAACAACCCAAAAACTGCAGGGCTACAACCCAAGGACTGTAGGGCTGCAACCCTAAAACTGTAACAGCTGCTTCCTATAGGAATGCATGCTGAATGAGGTATTGGCAATTGACAACTGCCACTATATTACACACTTCCTTGAGGGGGGAAGAAGGTGGATATATGTACATGTATAACCTCATCATAATATACAGATATACCATATATAACATAGGTATATATATATATCAACACACACTCAGTTAGCTGAAGATATTTTGGTGTTGTGTTTTGTTTTTGTTAGATGGCAGAAGCAGAAGATCCAGACATTCCACCCATCAATGCAGATCCGTCTACATGGTTCTTTGATATCTTAGGCTCATATGATGCATACAGTCGGTTCAAGATCCCAAAATGGCTCGTTGGTTATGATAATACCCAGACCAGATTCGACAAGATAGGGTACTTCGACAATATCAGCCGCATGAAGCCTGATATGAAGCTTGACAAACATAACTGAATAAATTTCACATTAGTACGTGGCGAATCCATTCTCACTCATCGCGATAGATGTTCGTCAAAGCGTGCGTACTGGACAAAAACATTGAGGAGTTGAGCAGACCGGTTGAGGATTATAAGTCCAATTCCGTTAAGCAGGGCCGCTCCGTTTGCATTAAAAACAAGCCCCCAAAATCGGGCTCCCCATCGCCACCTAGGATCCTCCAAAGTAGCTTAAGGAGGGGAGGAAGGGTTGGGTGCACTATATCAGGCCGAGAATCGTTCGATTATAAATTGTTAAATCGTGGGATCATCGTTCGCGCAAAGCGACGACGGCTAGCGCAAATAATCCGTAACGTAGACTTCGGATGCTTTGAATCGTCTAGTACATACATGATAACGTGTGGATCAATCAGTAATCCAACGTCAATCTGTATCACGAAAACGCTCTTCATTGAACCTTGAAACGTCACTCTGAAATACGATACGATTTCCAGAAAGGTGGGCTACATCCTAAGAACTGTAAGGTGAGGGACTAAAGTGGACTCAGTTCCCCCCAATAACCTAAAAACACCATGAGGGACGCCTCAAATCGGTGTAAGAAGACTGGTACCAGCAAGAAGCGACAACAACAAAGACATCATAGACATATACAAAGGTATGCCCGTTGTGAGGTCACAACTCTTTTAAGAGGGGAGATCTGTCAGGGTCATGACCGATGACATATGTGTCATACATGTCATACCTGTCAGACATGTCATACCATGTCATATCATATATTATTATGACAGTCGACAGTATGGTCGACCATGACTGTACATGTCGAGTCGCGTCATATATTTATGACAGTCGACAGTATGGTCGACCATGACTGTACATGTCGAGTCGCGTCATATATTTATGACAGTCGTCAGTACGGTCGACGATGACTGTACATGTCGCCAGATGATAATGTCATATCATCAGGCATCCCTGTCATCGAGAGTTCGTATGTCGAACTCGAAGATGGCAAAGCAAAGATACATCTTGAATACAAACAAGAACCATCTTGGCTTTCAGCATGCGCGGAACTCGCATGCGCAGCATGAACGAACTAGTCGTTATTACCATGCTGGTCGTTCAACCTACGTCTCGGGTTCACAACCCAATGGCGGTACCATCTAAGATGATGGGAGACGTAAGGTACAAAAGTGAGGAAGCGTTGTGCTTCAGCAGATCTTCTTAGAGAGACTGCACTCACAAACCCGCTCATCCGTACACTTGCATCGCTGTTCAAACTTTGCAGTGTTTATTTTGTATACTGATAATATATTCACGGCGCTTGTCTACATAGCCGTATCAGCAGCAAGGGACGGTATCGGCGGGGTTTTTTGCCATCGATAACTTTGAGTAACTGCAAAAACGATATCGATATATATATGATATCTGAACAACTTATAATTTTAATTATCGACCGATATGAGTAACTTGGTAAATTGATATCGATCGATATGAGTAACTAGGTAAAGTGGTATAGATCAATAGTTAAAAAAATCCTACTATCGATAATCGATTTTGATAACGATAACAGCCCAAAATCAGGTCGATATATCGATACAGTATCTCAACAAAGGTTGCATAATATATCAGGGGGCAAACTAGTCACAGTAGATTGAACAGAAATACATATTACATTTATTTAGTGTTTATTGCAGCCATCATGGAGTGCTCTAGTGTCCCCTCAGTTACTCGCTTTCTCAAGTCTGAGTGCATCTGACCACACGCACTGAATATGCGCTCAACCCCACCAGTACTAGCAGGGGAAGCTAAAAACTGCCTAGCCATTCTAAACATGTTTGGAAGCTTGTGCTTTCTGTCTACCCACCAACGGACCGGATCTTCATACAGCCTAGCCGGGGGCATAGCTAAGTACAATGTGAACTCACATTCAGCCTCATCAGCACCACGCTCAACTCATTTCGAGGAGTGCGCTTGACATGACCCTTGCCTTGAGGGACAAGGGTGACACCGGACGAAGAGGCTGTCTTGCGACGCTTGATTCCAGTTCTGCGCTTCCCCATGTTTTTGAGTTTGTGGTTGGGATTTTTATTGCGGCTTTAGATGTTTTATTCTGGCTTTATTGTGATGCCCGATGGTCGAATAGATCTTGGGATCACCTATACACGCACATGATTGGGCGTTACCGACTAAGGATACAAGTCATTCCAAGATCAATTCGACCAAGTCATGGGATCCATGACGCATGAGCGTCCCGTCCCTTGCCCTGGTCAAACTATCGATATTTTCGATATCTGCCCGATTTTGCGATATCGGGGTTCAGCGACGGCGCATATCGATAACACGCGAAAAAACTGATATCGATAAATCGATACAAAAAAACTCAAAACACTATCGATTGATATGAGTAAGTACCCAAACTCCTATCGATCGATATGAGTAAGTACCCGATATGATATCGATGAGTAACGATATTTTTCGATATCGCTAGAAACACTATCGATGAGTAACGATATTTTCGATATATCGATATATCGGGATATCGAACTATCGATACCGTCCCTTGATCAGCAGGTGTGACGCCGGCAGCTGGTTGTGGTTGTGCCACGTAGACACTTCAGAATGAGGTTGTGTCATGAAGGATGCAATCGTGCCGCACAGGCCGCGCGCCCCCAACAGTCGCGCCGCCCATAGCCGCGCGATGCCCCAACAGAGAGCGCACCGCAACGGCAGATTGGGGGAAAAGTTGTATCCTTCGTGTTTCACTCTTCGCCGCCTACGTGGCACCGTGGGGAGTCAGTACTCTGTACCGCACCAGAATCGCCATCAATAGCCAGAGTAGCTCAACGGCAGAGCGCTCGTCCGGTATGCGAGAGGTCACGGGCTCGATCCCGGCCTGGCTCACCTTTTTCGGGCTTCTGGTCTAGCGGTACAGTTTCTGTTTCCCCATAAGGTTATGGGCTCTTACCACGCTTCCACTGCGCAGGTGTGACGCCGGCAGCTGGTTGTGGTTGTGCCACGTAGACACTTCAGAGTGAGGTTGTGTCATGAAGGATACAATCGTGCCGCACAGGCCGCACGCCCCCAACAGTCGCGCCGCCCATAGCCGCGCGATGCCCCAACAGAGAGCGCACCGCAACGGCAGATTGGGGGAAAAGTTGTATCCTTCGTGTTTCACTCTTCGCCGCCTACGTGGCACCGTGGGGAGTCAGTACTCTGTACCGCACCAGAATCGCCATCAATAGCCAGAGTAGCTCAACGGCAGAGCGCTCGTCCGGTATGCGAGAGGTCACGGGCTCGATCCCGGCCTGGCTCACCTTTTTCGGGCTTCTGGTCTAGCGGTACAATTTCTGTTTCCCCATGAGTGTGAACAAACGTACGCAAGTTAACCTGAAAGAGGGCACTCTTAGCTGCCGAAAACTTTTCGATTTGTACGGTTCCGACTTGTGTAGCTAATGCTATGAAACATCAAAGATGCCCTAGGAACAACGGAGCCTACGTCTGCTCTATGTTCACACGTGAATAACAAACAAACATCCGCCCTAGGTCCAACATAGAACACGGAAACCAAAAGAGGAGTGCAATACCTTTCCAAAACAGTTTCATTTGCTCGGTTCCGAGCGCCATAGCTCATGCAACGAACTAGCGAAGATGACGTTCACGTGAATTAAGTATCGCAATCTTCGAGAAGTGCCTACGCGCTTATTAAGCTGACGTCCTTGAGGTTGCAGTGAGAACTCGCCGCAGAAAACAAAAGTTACTGATATTATGAACAAAATATTCAACTCTCAAACCATAAACATATCGGCATCATGAGCCATTCGGGAGCGAAATACGTTGTTGAGCTGCCGACTGCCGAGGTCCGTAAGAAAAAGGTAGACATTTATCGTCTAAATTCTGGCTTTTGACGAGAAAGACCAGAGTTTAGACGAGCTCCACAATCATCAAGTAACGCAGCCCTCGAATCGAATCGCGGGTAGCCGCGCGAAGCGCGGCTCGTCTAAACTCTGGGGACGAGAGTAGATGCTCTTGGTTTCGCCGGTTGTTTTGATGCCGTTTCGGCCCTTCGCCAGAGGCTTCGATCTGAGCACCTCGATGTTGAACTTCCCTCGACCAATCATTAGTAGAAATGATTGTGAGAAAATAGATTGACCGCACGATGCTCTCGTCTGAGGTATTGGTATAGCATAGGCATGCGACAGACAAAGCCTCATGCTCAGTTCCTCCGCATATCGCTTACGGTCGCTTACAGTCTCAGAATATGAGTATCGAGTGACACAGGTACCTCGGTACTCGCCCTTTTGACACGAGGTAGTTATAGCTGCCACAGTCCAGAGCATATACGTCTGACGTGGCAGCTATAACTAGCTTGTCGCTCGCTCGTCTTCGACTGATCCTACGGTCGCACTGCTCGCTCAGACCCGAATGCTATTTCTTGCCACGTCACTATCATAACTTTTGAGCTCTGTTTCCAAATCCTTGATGCTGTTCGACATTTTGCTCTCTCCTCCCGAAATTTGGAAACGAAGCGATAGCATCGAGCATTTGGAAACAGCATCGAGCAGCCCACGACAGCCCGCGACAGCCCGCGACAGCCGATTCAGTCGCGTTTCGTTTGCGCGGTTCGGCACGATTGTTCTCTTTTGGCGACCTTTCGCGTGAATCGGCTCCCATAAGCTTCCCTTGTGCGAAGGTGGGATAAGGCGAATGGCGTTCCCACGGTGGTAGGGGCGGGGATGGGGAGGGAACACCATCCTTCCTACCTGACGCTTTTTGGCAGGGCCCTTACCATGTGCACCCACTATCGGGAAAGCCAATCAGAACATGCCAGCTCAAAGATGCCATTGCAATACGACTTTTGTAAGTGCACAAATGGCAAATCACCATTGGTTGTCGATGACGAGCGAGCGACAACTGATCCCAATGCTGTTCCCGTTCATGTTATTTCGAATACAGCCCGCTGAGTGGTCCACGTCATAGCAGCCCCGGGGAAAAGCGGTCTCCACATCGTATCTTGTACAAGGGAAAATAGCAGGTCGATAGCAAGTATCTTGTACAAGGGAAAATAGCAGTGTCTCCTGTTAGGCCTGTGCGACACCGGATTTTGGTACACTGTCGAGAAGCAAATAAGATTCGTTTCGCCGGGTCATACAGTCTCCATATGACCCGGCGATCATTTTCAGACGAGTTATTAAATCTATAAATCACAGTCCGCGCGATCAGATTAAAATCGACATTCGCCTGATCGAACGTGCGAAACGACTTAAAAAGGAATATTTCGGGCAAACGCGCGTCGGTCCGACGTGGACAACATCATAAAAACATGCTCGTGTGTACAGATCGCGTCCGTGTCGTTTGAAAAATATAAATGCAGATTTTCCACGTCGAAAACTAGACGACCCGATCTTGAACAGTGTCTGTGATTGGAAAATGCAGCATATTCTAGTCCAGCGATACACGATCTTCGCACCCCAGCTAGCCGGTGGTCTCTCTGAACCGTTCCCGTTGTTTTGATCTGATGATCCAGGATTTGTCGCAGGCGACATTTGGGTGACATTTGGTGCAAATGTTGCTGTTGTCCAACATTTGGGACCGACATTGGCCACAGCCTTTTCACAGACAGACACTTATACTATAACTATAACTAGCAGATTTTAGATTAGCACGCCCCAACCGGCTCACCGTCGGAACCGGCCGGAGTTATGACAGACAAGGGAACGTATTCAATTGGCCGCTGGAGCATTTCCATTCACCGGCTACCCACGACCAATAGAACATTAACGATCAAAAAACCGTATCTGATCCGATTCCTCCGAATATCCCCAATCATTATATTTTGCACTGTTAAGAAACAGGAAAGGTGTGTGCAAGCATCTTTTTAACTACCATCGTTTCACTGGCTCACCCCCATTTTCCACTGTTTTCATTGGCCCCCCCCGGGACCGTGATTTCCTATAACGATTTCGAGGTCCCAAATGTTGCTGTTGGACGATTATTTGCTTTTTGGCATTTCACAAATAATGACTTCGCATGACCTCGCATGACATCGCCGGATGACAGTCGCGACAGGAGCCAATGAAATCGCTGCGATCAACACATTTGCTTTCCCAAGTTTCGGTATAGCACAGGCCTTATTTTCGCCTGTTATTCTTCAGATAACAGGTTCCGTGAAACCTGTTCCTCTTGCTGACCTGTCATCTGACATTTTGAATTCCGTGCAAAAAACTTGGATCATACAGACATATTCCCGATCGACGCTGCACCAGGTGGAATATTTCAATCCAACAAGGATGCGAGACCATTTTTGATCCACGCTCATGTGAGCACGCCGCGAGCATGGGCGAGCGTCAGGTGCCAGTCCGATGTGGCAAAATAACAGGAGCAGGAACAGGAGTGGGAGCCCGGATCAAAAGGGCTCGACTGTAGACAGTACTGTAGAGCTCTATGTGTTACGTCGCTCGCTCGGCTGCTATCCATCGAGCTGCAAAATCGGTTAGAGCTCTACTGTAGACTTAGCGTCGTAGGAGTAAGCAGTAACGATTAAATTTAATGATTGGGTGTTATTAGCTTGCGTTGGTATTCTTTCCCTCTCGTCCGAGATATCTCCTCTCGCTCTGCTTAGACACCTTTCCTATCCTTGGATCGTGTTTCGTTCATCAATACACACTTTTGTGGCAATTACACCAGACGACCGAAAGGTACTAACAAACGAGTACTCCGTCTTGAAGGGAACGGAAGTGATTCGTTTAGCACAGTCCAAACGTCTACCAAAAGTTCAATATGCTCGAAAAGATTTTTAGTAGGGGGAAAAGTGCTCCTTTTACTAGAAGGCACTGGCATCAACTCTTCGTGAATAAGATAGCCCTGACAGGGTCACTGAAAAAGCGTAACGGACACACTAATAAAATGGTAAGTTCCGGATAGGCAGGCTGTTGCCCCGCTATACTTAGGGGCGCCAATAGGAGCTGGTATCACGTGGACTGCGTTGCTGAAAGCATTTTTTGATATGTGAATGCGATGAAAGCAGTGCCTTGCGCCGGGCTCGATTATATTTGATGAACTATCTGCTGAAGAACTGCACCTCGGACAATATACATGTCACCCTGAAAAGTCGGCAGAGCTTGAATGAGATAAAGTCTGGGTCCCTTCAGGAAAATTGCTACTTCCACTTCTTTCTTCTACAGTATTAGTTCGCTTTGATCACTGTTTTTGCTCACGGCAGTTACAACGATGGAACAAAAGATGGTTCTTTCTCACAGATGAGGTTCTCGCATATGCCAAGACTCCAAAAGATAGCGTCATGCGAGGTGTGTATCACCTCAACACGTCGGATGTACTCACATCGTTATTCTGACTGGTGCCAAAGTTTTGAGGTCTGATGTGAATCTAAGATATATCATGTCTTTGCCAACGATATGAACTTTTCTTTTCCTGAAGAAATAATTTGTTTTTCTTACCCCCGAAAACGTTCAGCTAAATTGAAGGTCGCTTTGCATCTTCCGCTGTCAAAATTCCACTGTGCAGACGCGCCATATATTTATTGGCTATTCTTTAATTTGGCTTAATTGGCTACTTGGCCGAAAATATTGCTTTCTGTGAAAGCTCCGATACGATTTGTTCAGGACGACTGTACAAACCTCCCGAGACGGTGTCTGAGAGGAGGTGGTGAGAAGTTTGATTCACGTGTCGAAGGCGATTTTCCTTACAACAGGTTCTCTAGCTGTGCGCGACATTCTCGATGTACGAAGATCCGCGAATGCCGACGATTTAGAGTTTCAGGTGTGTATGTCAGAACACCTTAAAAACATGTTCCTCGCTCAGGGACGAAGCCATAATAACTGCTCTTGTGGAAAACCTCGGCGACGGTTAAGTTTTACAGTCACCTGTATTGAGTGTGTGCCTGCGTTGTTTGTTTCACTCTGGCATGCTCTGTAAGATCTGACATCGGGATTTCCGTTTACAGGTTGTGCTCGCGAAGCGCACTCTTGTGCTCCGCTCCAAATCATCGACTCAACTTCAGGAGTGGCTCAAAGCCATCGACCACGCAAAACAGGCATTGCTGTTAACGTCGATGCAACTGCCGGCTGGGGCAGGCTCGGAGTCTCAATCACAACAGATACAGCCTGCAGCTGACGTGGGAGTTGGTACGTGTCCCACACCTCGTATACCTGCTGGGAATTCTCAGGGCAGCCCTAGGACGCCTCCAGGCCCTGGAACTTTTGACAGGGAATCAAATGGTGCTGGCTCGAGCAGACTGCAGGCTTTGCGACTTCTAATATGGAATGTAGCGCCGCAAGAGCTGACTGGGGCGCTCTCCTCTTGGATCGCTGTGACTCACTCCCAGAAGAAGAGCTATCCTTAAACAGAGGGCATTGATTATGCGCTTTGTGATAGCAATGGTGTGGGGCTCGAGTCTGCCAGCAACACGCGGAAGCCTGAGGGAACAGCACCGAGGCAAAGGTCTCACAGTGTTCGTGGATGACCCGAACGGAGACACTCCTCGGAGTCCTGACCGCGATGTAGCCGAGGCTGTTGTGGAACCTCCAGTCCAACCCCCAGCTGCCGACCTGAACACTAGAGCCTTAGGGTAAGACCCAAAGGCCGCTCCGATGTCCTTTCCAAAGACCACTTAGCGGCCTTTTCGGAAGGAAGGGTGTAAGCGGTGCTAGTGAGCCTGAAGGGCCTGGGCAGACCAGGCTCCTCCGCATCGTGCGAAAACTTGTGCGTGTGAGGCTGAAGAGAACCTTGGACAACACCGTGCACACCAGCTTATAGTTATTGCGATTGTGTGCGTCGGGGTGATCGTGGAGGGTTCTCCTCCGACAAGGCCTCAGGCGCTCGCCGGTCTTCCCCATCGCGTGATTCTTTAACCCCTTTTTCACTGGAGGGCATGCAAACAAATCCGCTCACTGTTCGGCACTTGGCAGTGCTCTCCTGTAGCCTTGCTTTTCGTTGAAGTGTGCTTTTGCCTTTGGAGCTCTGCACAGGGCGCAAAGGAGTAGGTACAACCCGGAAATGATAGAGTCCGACTATGAAGACAGCGAAAGTGATGGGTGCGTGCCGGCGGCGTGCATGTTGTCGACCATCATTGGGCACACTAGTTGACGCAAAATAGCTGCCGCAGGGTTTACGGGAACGAAATCGTTGGGGGAGTCCTCTGTGTCTGCTCCTCTCTCCTGTGCTCTTTCTCCTATAGCTCCGCAGGTCACTTGTCGGGATGCCTTTGGACTACTTTCTAACGAGCAAGTTTGCTTCCGGGGTCAGATATGACTCGGATGGGAGTTGGGACGACGCTGATATGAATATGTCACCCATCCCGACTCCGACCGACCCCCGGCTGTGGCATCCACGATTTCAGGTGCTCGGGTTACCTTCTCTGCCTTGATCGCCCGTCGCTGCCTGACCCCCGGCTGCGGTTGCTAGATTTACGCCACCTGACATCGACTAAAACACATTTCAGTTTTGCCACGTCCGTAAGCCCTATCAATGTTGTTGTTGCAGAGGTCGAACACTATTGACCTACGCTCGTTTGCGACGCCCCCTAATCCCCTGCCAAGACGCCTTCCTATTTTGGATTTCGGATCATATCTATCTTGTGAAAGATGGATAAGCAGAAGGGCCCTGCGATCGCAGATGCTTGTGCCTGCAAGTGGGCTTAACGCGTGGTTTCTGTCATATCCTGACCTCCTCCACAAACTGTGGTGTGCCACGGTGCTGCAAGTCATGCACAGGGTCTTTGCATCGGCGCAACGTGAGGTTCTTATCGCACTGGATGTACCTCACCTGGGCTCCTGCCGAGGTCACAGAGTTGTACCTTGTCCTGCCTTAGCACCCTGTAGAGAGTTTGGTGCGCATTGCGGTAGGGGTACTTCTGCACTCTGGCAGGGCGTAGAAATGCACGTTGTAAGCAGTGCTCTATTTTTCTCGTCGGCTGTGGCTGCATTGACAGAAGGAAGAGGAAGAATTAAAGATGCCAGTGACACCCATGGACAACTTTTCTTTGCGCACACCAATTGGGTATCCAGCTTCACAATCCAATATCTATTAGCTATCTAGACTGAGGAGCTGTCGTACACAATATGTTTGTGAAAGTGTTTGCAACTGATGAAATCTTTGCTCTTATTATTGTATGAGATCTCGCTGTCCCTCCATGACGTCGTGCTGCAAGATTACCTGCAGGGACGTCTGTGAGAAAGCGGCATCGCGGGATCATGGTCTGGAACAGGTCCGGCGGTAAACCAGGGGATGCAGCTCAAGCTGAAGCCGCCAGAAATGGTGGTGAAGAACCATCCACTGTGCGCACTTTGCTTACCTTCAATCAGCTGGTGCTCTGTGCGTGCTTATCGTTTCACAAATACTTTTTAAACACCTGGGGACCATAAGGAAGTTCTGTGTGGCTTCTATGTGTACCCACGCAAGAACACACAAAAAAAAAATGCACACCCTTCGAGACAGATCCTTATTCAGATTTTCCGTGGCGATGTTGAGTCCGAGATCCCCTATGCCCCACTAAGCCATCCGACTGCTTCTGTGCCTGGTCCCCCCGTTGCTGCTTTCTGTCCTCGTCGAAGCCAGCTTGCACACACCTTTCAAGCCGGACGGGCCAAGCTCGAAGTGCCAGTTCTCTCTTGCGAGCTCCCACCACGCATCCTAACTTGCCCTACAGTCACAAGCATGTGTGTGTGTGGCATATTTTAGGGTTTTCTACGCCCTGCTCTCTTCGCGAGGAGAGGCAGGGTGGGGTGGCGGCCTCACTCTGTGCCCTCCCTTGATCTCTGCGAGTGCCTCGGTGCCTGCTTCTGGTTTATGCTTTGATGTTTCTTCCAATGTCAGACCATTGGTTTGCATTCATCGACCAACAGGCTCCACTCGTCGTAATATGAGCCACCGGGGGGGCTAGCCACCGGGATCTCCTTACCGCAGATCCCGGTACAACAACATGCAGAGGTTGTGCAACTTGCACAAAATTGCGCGATCTCACAAAATGTATGTGTGGCGGTGATTAGTGCATGTATCCATCTATCCATACTGCATTGCATTTGGTTTTAGATGTGTATACGTCGGTGGTATCGTGTCACGGCCCTCACTGTTCCTAAATGCCTCTCACATCCACTAGGTTGATGGTGGGCTGGCTTTTGTCGGCGGGCCTTCTGCCATTCAGTGTGTGTGCATGTGAGGGATGTGGGTGACAGGTAGCTTGTACTTGCCTTGCTACGTCTTTGTCGATGGTGTAGACTAGTCTGCTTTGTTTTTTTAATGCAATGGGAGGCAGGACACCCGATGGCCCAAGAACTGAATCCTCCAAAAATAACCTGCGCTCGTGACTGCATAGCTTGAGTCCCTACAGGTCAAGCAGTAGCATTTGGTACTTATACAGCAACGCCCCACCTAGAACATAATTTGTTCTACCCATTCGAGCGTCTTAATCTGCAGCCCATGACTCTGTCTACTATAGATTTCCCCAATTGGTATAAATCCTGTTGTAACAGGCCATCAAGATGCCTGGCCTGGAATTTGACGATGAGGATGAGCCGACGAGCGGTAAGGCGTCCCAAGAACGGAAGCGCACAGGCAGTGCTCTTGGCAAAAGCTTGAGTGGTTTAGCAAGGCAAGCATCCAAAAGGCTTCGTAAAACCTCATCGAAGAGTGACAAAGCGAAAGAGAAGGTATCCAAAGATAATACCCCCGAGGCTCCAGCGAGCACAAAGGTAAGATGATGGATTCTTGGGGAACTTTAAGAATTGCGAAATTCCCAGAGAGAAAAATATTTTTCTCGATAGATACTGATTTGAGAAGCTTGAGCTAGGTATCCTATATTTTGTACATTTGTGAATCTGCTGGGCTTGCCCATGAGAGGCACATTTAAGAGCTCATATGCCGAGATCATTTTTTACCATGAGAGGAAACCTGAAAAGCCAATGTGTCAGCAGCGATGCCCATGAAGAAGCCCATTGGCATTAATAACCTTCCACTTAACGTTGCCAATATTGTCAGATGGAGTGCAGGTGATATTGTGTTGCCTTCTATTCCAAAGCTAAGCCAAGTTGTGGTGTGAGCAGGTGTATTCAAACTTGATGTATGATGATGCCGAGGCTGCTGTTGGCGGTCCGTGCACGGCTTGAACTAGGTGTATGTGGAAACAAATATAATGGAATAAAAGTGTGTACGGTAAGTGGCGATGACAGAGCAGACAATCCAATTCAATTACCAACGACTAATTGCTTGGATTAGGATTTCACTCGCTTTGGATGGATATTATGTATGTTCGGACATCCAGAGGGCTAATGGAGCTAATTTCGGAAATGTGTATTTGAAATCGCAGCGATGATGGCAAATGCTCTAACAACCATTACGTAGAACGTCTTTTGATACAGTGGTGCCAATCACCCATCAGCATTGAATTTTGAAGACATTCCTCAATGAACTTTTCAGGCAATAGAAAGCTGGACGGGAAGGCATTTCTCTATGACGAAGAGTGTAGGAAAAGTGACCTGTAGTCATCTGTCATTCTGCACTATTAGTCATCTGTCATTCTGCATTATCATTTATCAGTCATCAGTCATTCTGCATCATCATCTAAAGTACAATCAAATGTATTCCACGGGCACGGTAGAGTCTGCCGGCCGTGGTCATGAATCGTGTGACTGTGCAGACACTGTGTCACAAGAGGTAGTTATAGAAGGCACGTCAGACTACATGCTCTGGACTGTGCCGGCACGTCTTCGACTCATCACTCGATTGATCGTAGGGCAGTCCTGCTCTCAGAGCTCAAATGGCACTTTTTGCCACGTCACTTTAGTAGGTTCCACGTCACTTTTGTAGTTTTCATGCCTGCTGTCGCTTTTGCACAATGCTCTCGCTGCTGTATTTCAGAATTCAATTATTACATTTTTTATAATTTATACAAACGGCTAACGTTATATTCCAACGTTTCCCCCATTACGACCGTATTTCATCGTTTCCCCCATTACGACCGTGGTTTATATATTCACCGCTTCCCATTTCGTTTTTGCAATTTGGTTTTGCAATTTGGTTTTCGTTTGGTTCAGGTCACTGTCATTTCATTCGATTGTCATGATGATGATGATGATGATGATGATGATGATGGTCGTGACCGTCATCGTCATCGTCATCGATCGTCAAGCGTCATCGTCATCGTCATCGTCATCGTCATCGTCATTCGGTGGGCGCTCGGGGGTCATGCATTCGGTCGGCGATCGCGAATTCGCGATCGGTCGGCGGTCACGTCATCGTCATTCGACCCGAATCGTACGGGCGGTCATGCATTCGGTCGGCGATCGCGATCGGTCGACTGTCACGTCATCGTCATTCGACCCGATTTGGTCGGCGGTCATGTCATTCGGTCATGTCGAGTCGCGCGTCCCGCGATTGTATTATTATTGTTATTTTGTTATTTTATTTTCCATAATTTGAAATTCGGCGATTTTTGAATTCTGTCACTATAATTCAAATTATGACCATTGATTTTTTTATCGATTTCATCCTACCCGTGGATTCTACCCAATCGATCGAAATTCGGCCCTATACATTTGACCAAATTCCTGGACGTTCCTCATTTTACAACAATTGCAAAATTTCAGAATGAAGCGCACACACCTCAATGGATCGGACAATATTCAGGCGAGGAAGCAGCGGGCCTGTATGGAACACGATCACGTACCCCGACAGAAGCAGCGGGTTGTCGCTGTGCCCTTCCCCATTGGGCCCAATTCTGCTGGTGCGATTGTACCCTATGACCCGAACCCTGCAGAAAACTCTGTCGCTGTTGGAGGGTTCCTTTCGTTTATCAGCGATATGAAGAGCAAAGTCGCTGCCGACGCGAATAAAGAAAAAAAGAATACGGACAAGAACACGAAAACCGCGTCCAATTCTTTCTCTAGATTTGTTAGTCGAAAGGGCATGGGCGAAAACATGAAGCTCAATGACTACAATTTGAGACCCACCACCCGCGACGAGCCCTCCGCGCCAGATATGCTCATGGCCTGGCTCCTTGACGATGCCACCATCACGCAAAAGCACAACTCCGAGGAAAAATTAAAAGCATCGAGGTTGTACAACTATTTCTGCGCCCTCAACCGCGAATGGAACAAGGTCGAGAAGGAAAAAAAACGTGATCAGGTCCGCGTTCGCTTTTTTCGCGTTTTCCCCGTTTTCCCCGTTCTCCGTCCCATCCTGCATTACCCAAATTCCAACAGCTTGTCGCGAACTTACGCACGAAGCTTCCACACAAAGCACAACCCTCTAGCCCTACTACTAGACAGTCTTACTTATTGTCAGTGCCTATACAACACTAGCTCGACTTTGCATATGTTTCCTTATATGACTGCACAGTTATCTTGCTACTGTAACTATACAAAATCTCAAAATTTTTGATATCTCTTTATCTCTTCTCACCACTTGTGCAAGCTCTTTTTCTCAACATGAAAAAGACTGTTAATTACAGTTCTGACGCAGTCGCACAGGGACAAGTCCACAAATGTATATCTTTACAAGCAGAAGAATACTGTATCTCACTAATTATCTCATAACACTGCTGTTTTCGCGGTCTTAAGCGAGTCCTGGCTATTCTCGGAATCACTGTTACGAAGGCAAAACAAAAATGAGCGTCTGGCTCACCCCACACCGCCGCCCTACTTATTCTCGCTATCTCCAAACAAGTGTAACACCCATCCGTATTTCCGTATCTCGTCACTGTCATAACTCCTCGCGCGTATCGTACTGCGCGTGTCATACGTTCGTCACAGAGACTGCTACAGCAAGTGTCACAACCCGGCTGAGGTACACGATAAGCCGTGGTTTGTGACAGCTGTCGCGAACTTACGCACGAAGCTTCCACACAAAGCACAACCCTCTAGCCCTACTACTAGACAGTCTTACTTATTGTCAGTGCCTATACAACACTAGCTCGACTTTGCATATGTTTCCTTATATGACTGCACAGTTATCTTGCTACTGTAACTATACAAAATCTCAAAATTTTTGATATCTCTTTATCTCTTCTCACCACTTGTGCAAGCTCTTTTTCTCAACATCCCCCATCTGTAGCTGCCACTGGTAGCACAGACATTAGACAAGAGCTTGCTCAGCATCTTCTGTCGTAACGCCATCCATTGCGAACTTGCCCATGCTGAAGGTAAACATACCCACTCCAGAAGCCTCTCCTCCTCGCAACATCCTGGCTCTTGTCAAAGGGTTGCGAAACACCATGACCCACATGCATCTTCTGCCAATAGGTCCATGCTCTAAATGTCCAATCACATGTAAACGTCCAGCGTGACACAGCTTACGAAAGTATTGTGCCCTGCTCTCTGTCATATCGGTCATGTAGTGCGATGGCACATGAATACAAGCCACCACTCGGCTGGCCAGTACTGCCAACGGCAACGCAATATCCAGCACTGCGAACCAGGGTGAAGTTACCACTGCGTCACACACCCCATACTTCTCCTTCCAGGCTCGATAATTGCCCGGTTGTAAAGCATTAAGGGCTTCGTGCCACTTCAACTGCGGATTCCAATCATTATTCATAACCTTCAGATGAGGCCACTCCAGTGACATAACCTTGCCAATGACACCTGTGCCAGCCCAAGGATCCCATACCTGTGTGATCTTCTCCCAAGTCACCTCGTGCGCCAAACGTCTGACCTCCTGAGGAACTGTCATCACCAACTCTAAGCCCCAATCCAGTTGACTGGCAATCTTCACCTGAGCTCTGCTCAGTTGTGTGACATCTCCTCTCTTCTGCACTTCCTCGGGGCTCATGGCCTGCACCGTGGACGTCTTGCGGAGACTTCTCGCGCGAGTGTGCTGCTCTGCACACTTCCTGCTCAAGATGGTACGATGGCCCTCATGCCAGAATCCTGGCATCACTTCTGTGATCACTCTGCTGAGCTCCCCCTGGTTTCCCCAGGCCACTCTGTCAGGAAGATCCCCCATGCTCCCTTCTTTTCTGAGCATCTGCCGCGAGGTCAGCGCCTGCCATGGGTCTTCACGTCCCGGCCTCACTGCACGATGCGGACCCACGTCTGCAGGCAACAATACCACATCTGATCCCAACTTCTCTCTCAGCTGCAGCTCCATGGCCGCCATCTTGTCAACGATTGACGCGCTCACCTCGGCGGCAGCTGCCACCACAGTCCCACCTAAGCACTTGGGACATTGCCAGTCCCCTTCAGGTACTCCATCCAGCGCCGGATTCAGACACCACGTGTGATAACCACGGTTACAGGTGTCACACAGCAACATGGCTGCCTCCCCATCTGTCCGCATACACACCTCACACGCGAGATGCTTGCTGGGAATGGCTGCACTGCAGTCGTACTGGTCTTTCACTTGTAAGTGACATGGCGCAATATTTTGCACTGTGCTCTTCTCCCGCAGCTTCGTGCTGTCCTCCAACACTACCACTCCATCTCTTTGCACCTTGACTATCTTCAGGATGGCTGACTTGGTGGCCACCTCCATGCCAGAGCGCGGTTGTTGTCGTATATATACGAAATCGCCTGCCTTGAACTGGTGCGGCTTCGGCTCGTAACTGCCACTCCTCCTGTGCTCGTACCGTAAAGTGTCGCGGTGCTGAGCGATCTCCAGGTTGCACCCCGCATGTACCATGAGCCTCTTCACGATGGCGGCTCGCTGTAACAGATCATCAGCCAGTGTCTTCTCCTCCTGCTTCCCAAAGTCCAACTCGGGTCGAGCACGAAGATCTGGTGGCACCGTGGCTTCCTGAGCGAACAGCAAGGTGAATGGCGCCACTCCGGTGGACTGCTGCCTAGCTGCGTTGTAGCTGAGTACGAGTGACCAGAGCATCTCATCCCACTCGAAGTCCAGGCCCTTGTCGAGGGCCATCTTCTTGAAGCAAAACTTGAGGGTGCGTACCACCCGTTCGGTTAAGCCATTGCTCTCTGGGGAACTCGGTGAAGTCACTCTCCGGTCAATGAGACACTGCTCGCATAGAGCAGAGAACTCACCTTCAAACTCTGTGCCCCCAACCACCAAACATTCTGCAGGCGCCCCAAACACGGATAGGACATGATAGCGAAATGCGTTGGCGATGGTGGCGGCCTCCTTGTCGGGGATTGGAACGCACGCGACGAATCGCGTGTAGTGCTCAATCATGACCAAGACGCGTTGGTTCCCAGCCTTCGTGATGCGTTTCGTGGGCCACGCTAAATCCAGGGACCAGCGATACATGAAGGACTTGATCTCCAGCGGCGTGAGATTCGCCTCCTCCCGTGCATAGTGCGTCTTCACCCTCTGGCAAGTCTGGCACTGAGTGACCACTGCTTGCACATCCTGTTTCATGCCTGCCCAGTAATGGCGTTGCCACAACAGGTTCAGTGTCCGCCTGATGCCCCAATGGCCGGTCCTCTCATGGTACTCACGCACCAACTGAATCCTGTCACAGGGCTTGGGCACCAGCAGCTCCTTACCACTGACGGTGACCATGTATAACTCGCCCATGAGCTCGTCCCAACGGTGACGCGCTGCTCTCTTCCTTACCCTGTGATATTCCTCCTTGGGCACCTCCACTCTTCCTCCTGTCTTGATCCACGCGAGGCATAGCTCGTCCTCGTGTATATCGGGGTATCTTTCTCGGAATGACTCCTGGTTGGTTACGCTGGCTAGCATGGCAACCATTCTCGTAGTGTCGGGCAGCTTAGGCAGCCTCATCTCTTTCTCCTTTGTCACTGGTGCCCACTCTGGGGCTGAGCTCGTCTCTGCTGGCTTGCCTCCAGGTCTTGAAAAGGCCTGCCGGTGACGTGCCTCGTAGCCCGAGAGCTTCATGGAGGCCATCTTCCACTGCCTGCGGCGTGGAACAGCGTCGGCGGTGCCTAGCCCCTGTGTACCTTTCTGTCCTTGGCTGCACATGCGTTGCAGTCGTTCTTCCCAGTCCTGATGGCTGAGGCGTCGCGCGACTTGCTGGGTGTAGCCGCTGGAACTGGTGATCCACTCTGCTAGTTGGGCTCGCACCGGCTCAGCCGTGCCCTCGGAGGTGGCAGCCACCTTGGTGGATTTCGCGATAGGGATGGCAACTAGCGTGCCATGTTCCTCCTCCTCACTCTCCTCACTCTTCGGCAGTTTGGTCGTGCTGACCTCGGCAATCGCATACAATAGCTCCATTGCTCTTCGGTCCATAGCAAGGCCAAGCACTCCTGCCAATTCTTCGTCCTTCATGCCATGTGCCGCGCGCAGCTCACCTGCGCTGTACCCCATGGCCACTGCCTTCTCGTCCAGGTTAACCTCTCTGGTCTCCCCCACTTCATCATCATCTCCCTTCCTCACCACTGTGCCTGCGCGAGGCGCGCGAAAAGCACGAGAGTTTTGTGTCGCCAAGATGGTTGGCAATACTCTCATAGGCTCCCCTACAACGTTGGCGGTGTAGTGAGGCTTCCTGTCTCCTGTGACGACCCTGCGCGGCTTCCAGCCTCGCTGCAGAATATCGCGCACGTATCTGGCTGGTGGTCTGTCCACCCGCTCCATCACCAGATTGAACTGCTGATTCTGGAACAGATTGCTCCAATATGCTCGTAGACGATGCGCGTATGATCCCGCGCGCGCCGCGTCAAAGGACACCGGCTGGCCCACCACGCTGTTGATGATGGGGAACACCTCCTTCCTGATCTTCGAGTTCTCCCTGTGTGACAGCGGAGAAACGTTTTCCAGCACATATGCTGGCGGTCTCTGAGGCTGCAGCTGTTGCAACGTGGAGAGGACTCGCACTGCCTGGTAGAACAGTCTGCTGTGCCTGCCCTCCAGACCAGCCAGCTTGCCAGCTGGTGACAGGTCCTGGCATGGATATCCACACACCATGACCCACAGCTCTCCACTCAATGCCCCTGCATGTACAAGGTCAATGAGGCTGGTGTCTTCGATGTTGCTGGGCAGGTGCTCCAAGTGGGCTGCCTCGGCACGGAACAAGTCAGGATGACGGCGGCTGAGCGCCATGCACCTGGCCCTGGCTACCGTCTGGCTGGACTTCGAGATGTCCTGGTAGAGGTACTTGTTAACCTTAACTCCGCAGCGCAAGAGCATTTCTAGTCCAGCACACAGGCCCCCACACGGCTCATAGCAGACCACGCCCTCTTCTCTGGCTTCCCGGAAGAAGTTCTTGTCAATCACTCTCGTGTCGATCTTCTTTGGCACTTTGAGTTTACCACCCTCCATGGTCTCGTCGCCGTATATCGCTGGTGAGCCTCCGGAATGCATACCCCTGATCGGCCGTACCTGGCTGAGGGCATCCCAGGCGACTCGAGTCAACCTGCCCGAGCACCTGGCCACTTCCGGGTGGTCAGTGTCAAACATGACCCCCTTGTTGCACTCCCGCTCTTCTTGGTAGTGCACATCAAACAGTCGATGGACTGCACTGGTCCCCAGCTGCTCCCTGACCATGTTCTCGCAGTAGTTGGCCACCTGAGCTTCTGGGCTCACTTCGGGGCCAAGTGGTGGCTCCCTGGTCACTTCCAAGCAAATGACGTCTGTGAAGCAGCGCGTTGGCCTCTCGGCACGCCCCGCTTCCCTGGCTCGGTCCCCTTCACGATCCAAACGGGCACCAGTCTCGTCTGCGGTGCTGGGCAGTGGGTACCTGGATGGCACATCCGCGTTCTCATTCTTCGGACCTGGTCGGTACTGGACCGTGAACTCAAACTCCTGGAGGCTGATGGCCCAGCGTAGGTGTTGACCTTGTAGGTCACCCTTCTCCATGAGTGTTGTGAGCGGCGAATGGTCGGTGATCAGCGTGAAGTGGATCCCGTGCAGGTACTGTCGTAATGTGCGGATGGCCCACACCACTGCCAGCATCTCACCCTGGAAGCTCGCGTACTGTCTCTCGGTTTTCGACAGCGAGCGGCTGATGACCACACAGATGTGCTCTACGCCATTCTCGTCCTTCTGTCCCAGCACTGCGCCAATGCCATGGTTGCTCCAGTCTGTGTAGAGGAAGATGGGCTTGCTGTAATCAATGGGCTTCAAACATCTCCCCGAACACAGGGCATCCTTCAATGCTTGCAATGCCTGGTCCTGATCCTTCCCCCAAGCTTCCTTGACATCCAACACTTCCTTTCTGAGCAAGTCGTTCAATGGGCGTGCCATCTCTGAGTAGTTGGGTCCCATGGGTTCCCCCACCAGACCTTTGTAATAGTTCATGAGTCCAAGGATGGAGCGTACTCCAGTTTTATCCTCGGGCTTGGGCAGCTCTTGGATGGCCTTGCACTTGATGTCCTGCGCGCCAATGGTGTTATAGCCGATGCGGTAGCCCAAGAAGTCCACCGTGGCTGACCCGAAGGTTGACTTGCCCGAATGCAGACGTATCCCTGCATCCCCCAAAGTGCGAAGCACGGCTTCCACATCCTTGATGTGCTGCTCGGCGGTGTCTGAGTATATGCACACGTCATCGACGTACGCCACCGTGCAGTGTTGCAGGTGACGTAGCTCGTAGTCCATGATCCTGATGAAGGCTGCGGTTGCTCCAGCTGCTCCAAACGGCATGGATGTGTAGCGATAAAGCTGGTTGCCCCACCAGAACGCTGTCTTGTCCCTGTCCTCCTCAGTGGTCATGGGAATCTGGTGGAACGCCTTGGTCGCGTCCAGGGTAGTTTTGAACTTGGCCTTGGCCACGCGCTGGTAGAGCTCCTCTGGACGATGTGGTAACGTGTTATCCTTCAGCGACAACCGGTTCGTGTTCCGGAGGTCGACGCAGAACCTCGTCGAGGTCCACTGTCCAGTGTCGTGATCCTTCTTCCCCGCAACCACCACGTTGCTGGCGTGTCTGCAGTGCTGCGAAGCCGGCTCGATGAAGCCATATTCCAGCAGTTCCTTGCAGTGCAGGTCGATGATCTCCTGCTCTCCCGGGCTGTATCTCCTCGGTCGTTGGTAAGCTACCTTAGTCTCGTCCTTGAAAGGGATGGCGAAGGTCGCATGTGTCGCGCCCCCATGGTAGCCTTTGATGTCCTGCGGCTTGTTGGCGAAGCAGTAGCTGCACCTCCTTACCACGTTGCGCATCTCCTCCCAATTCTCCTCGGTGAACTCGGGATGTCCTCCAAAGGTGGCATTGAGCTCGGTGTCCAGCCACGCGGCCTCGTCCTTGGTGACCCTGGTCGTGCCCCCTGGCTGTAACGTGTCCAGCACCGTGTGCGGGAGCACCTCGTCCTGCTCTGCCACCATAGCCTCCCATCCGGTGTCCCATTGGCGCGAAGACCTCTGGTCTTCCCAGGCGGTCCTGGCAGATCTGGTCGGCGAGCCCGAGCACGATCCCATCGTCAGTACGCCCTGAGACCCCCCAGGGGCCACAGCAGCCACCCAAGCAGCCACCGCTAGCAGCAGCAAAAGTTTCAAAATTCTGCTGGTACCCACTGGTTTAACTGGAGGATGAAGGGTCAGTATGCAAGTCAACATCTTCCACCCCCCTTGCATACGGCCCAGGCCTCCTCCCGCAGACACGTAGGCCACCAGCGCCAAGACCGATATCACATAGACACAGCGCGCCACCTGGTAGCAAGCGGCCGTGAACTGCAGGCGCTGCAGTCGAGCGGCAAAGCGCGGCTTCTGCATGCGCCGCGGAACAGCGGCCCGCGTAGCCGGCCCTGCGGCCAAGATCCGCTGGGCGACCGCCAGCGCGCGACCCACCTGAGTCTTCAGCGCGGCGAATGTGCCACCGTCTCGAATCGAGCCGGCGCATGGCAACCCATGGTGGACAATGTGGGCGCCAACTGTCAAGACGCACCCAAGAGTGCCGACCATGTGCGTGAAGTGCATGGCGAGCATGGCGAGGCAGAACCGTATCAATGGCACGTACCACAGCCCACGCCGAGCGTGGTGGAGCCCAGCTACCTCAAGAGCACCCTTGGTCAACAGCAGTAGGTGCCTGGCCAGCTCCAACAGCACTCGCAGAGGCCCCCGTTGATGCGCCCATGGCTCGAGCGGCGTTGCGCGCACAGCCCACAATGCGCGTGCCATGGCTCTGCGGGGCGCTTCAGCGTGGCATGCCCAGCAGGCGAAGACCTCACCAAGAAATCTGAATACCTCCATAGCCACCCATACTGCCATCACCGCAAAATGAGGCAGC